>PVIR01001541.1:82142-121146 GCA_004026965.1 Petromus typicus | reverse complement strand
ACAATCCTCCTGCCTCTGCCTCCCGAGTGCTGGGATTACAGGCGTGAGCCACTACGCCCGGCACTGTGGTATGTGGTACTGGTTGCTGCTGGGTGTGGGTCTCCACACCCAGTATTGTTATGTGGTTACCGGGGAATCGAACCCGGGCCCTTGCGCTTGCAAGACAGGCGCCGGAACCACTGAGCTAACTCCCCGGCCCCAAAGAAAGATACATTTTAAGGAAATTTTGTAGGGAACTTTTTTTTTTTCAAACTAACTTACCTTAAGTCACTTGCCAAATAGTTGACTAGTTCAGTGATGTTGTCAGTTTTTATCACATGCAGTTTCAGCACTTGAAAGTATTTTGTCTTTGCCAAAATCCCGAATTCCTTATTTTTTATGATATTATTCAGAATCAGACTTCTAATCTATAGAACAACAGGTATCATCTTATTGAATATGTGCTAAGTTTCAAGTTCTCTACTCAATCCTGAAATTTCCTACAGCCAGAAGTTGAATTATCACTACATCAGCACTGAGCCTCCTGTTTGGAGGAGAGAAAGGCTTTGGCCCTGGGCGGCACACAGTAAGGAAGCAGAGAGCCTCTGTAGTTGTGATTTTTAGAACATTTTATGAGGAAGAAGATCTGCTCATAGTTATAAGCATTTGCCAGGTGTGGTGGTGCACGACTGTAATCCTGGAACTTGGCAGGCTGAAGCAGAAAGACTGCTATGAGTTTACAGCCAGCCTGGGCTAGATCTTGTCTCAAAAATCCAAAAAAATCAACAACAAAAAAAATCTCAACAAACAAATAACAATTCCCCAAATTACAAGCACTTAACAATATAAAATTTCAGGCCAAGGATTTAGCTCAGTGGTTCCAGCATCTGCCTGGCAAGTGCAAGGTACCAAGCTCTATCACTAGTACCACATACCACAATGCTGGGTGTGGTGGCTGACATCTGCAATCCCAGCACTTGGGAGGCAGAGGCAGGAGGATTGCTGTGAGTTCGAGGTTCGCCTGGGCTACATAGAGAGCTGAGGGCAAGCCTGAACTACAAAGTGAGACCCTGTCGTTTTTTTTTTGAGACAGGGTCTCGCTTTGTAGTTCAGGCTGGCCCTGAGCTCAGCCTCCAACTCACATCACAGCAATTGTCCTGCCTCTGCCTCCCAAGTGCTGGGATTGCAGGTATGAGCCACCACGCCCAGCACTGTGGTATGTGGTACTGATTGCTGCTGGGGTGAGTCTCCACGCCCAGTATTGTTATGTGGTTACCAGGGATCAACCCAGGCCCTTGCGCTTGCAAGACAGGCGCCAGAACCACTGAGCTATATCCCCGGCCCGCAAGACCCTGTCTTAAAAGAAGAAAATAAAATTTCCACTGAACAAAGATAGCCAGGATTCCTGTTTTTAAAAAATCTGTGATTTTTCCAATAAAGAATTCAATTTTTAAAAAGGGGGGGGAGAAAATCTGATATTTTAATAAAAAATAATTTTTACATATTAAAAAAAAAAGTCCTAATCTTGCTTTAATGTTCCTTCTGGGGACAAATTTTTCATAGAAAAAGTAGATGAAATTGTCTTACCTGATGTGAAAATCCTGCTAACTGTCCAGAATTCATATGTTCTTCTAATTGCTGTAAAATGGTCTGAGGATTACATGAGCCCAGAAAATTCTAGAAAAAAATTAAACACAATTTGTTATTATTACTAATTTCTGTCAACTCTGGAAGGTTTTCATTTAAAACCTGAAATATAAGAATTTCTAAAGTAGGAAAAAATTCTATCAACAAATATTATTAACATATGAAGAAAAAGTATTTTACAACTACTTAAACAACAAAAACAGCTTATCAGGCATTTGTTGTGCTAAGTGCCAAAAGGAATATATTTTAATGCTGAAATGTGAAAAGCAACAAAGGATAAGTCTATGAAAAACCAAGAGGAAGAAAAATCAAAGACAAGCACAGATGGTTTTTAGAAAATGCAATTAACAGACTAACTTACAAACAAAACTATGCAGATTCACTTTTATAGATCACTATGTCTATCAATGGACACAGTGATCATAGGCATAGTCTAGAAAAACTATAAAACATTTAAAATGCTTTCTTCTGTATGTTCTTATAGTTAGGGGAAGGAGAGTGATTTTTAAAAGTTCTCTCCTCAAACTGCTCTGCTTCTTGAACACCCACACGCAAAATTTGACTCTCCTCGGCCTCTCTCGGAGACTACAAGGCCTTCACCATTTCACTTGCTCTTCCAAGAATCAGTAGTTCCCCACAGAGGTAATAGCCAAACTTTTTTTTTTTTGTCTAAACCTCTTTTAATACATGCCTCGGTTGAAGGTCATCTGTCTCCTCTATGTTACATCTCAACACCCCCCGCCCCCACAGGCGTTACTCATACTCATGCATTCACGCTTTACAGGTTGGGTGAGCATAAAATGCAACCTTTTGCAAGGGATGTGCAATCTGAGAACTATTTCCTTGGCAATTCCGGAGGAATAAAGTGAAGCTACCTTAATTTGATGGTTCCTCTTTTCTGAGTGGGGCATGAGCATTAGACAAGCTAATGCGAAAGCCGGAAGCTCTAACTGGATGTACTGCCTGGCGACTCCCATCAGGTCGAGATCATCTGAAACTGGACATCTTTGAGAGAATGCATTAATTATTAACAGCCTGTCACATTTACTATTATTACACCGGCCTATCTGGCCTTCTGTAGACATTACTTGTCTAGGCTTTCAGCAATTTTAAATACCAGAGTGCTTAGTAATGAGTCACCCAGGTCTTTTAATGACATCTACCTAGAATAAAAGAATCTACCTACAGAACGCAGACTACTCTGCTACTGTGATTAAATCTGGAAAGTACAGACATATAAGATCAATTCTCTTTTTGTGTGGTACCAGGGATCGAACTCATGACCCTGTACTTGCAAGGCAGGTGCATCACCAGAGAGCTAAATCCCTGGCCCAAGATCAACTCTTAGAAGATTCAAAATCTATGAGACATGGCTCTAGGATTTCCAAGCCTTGGGAGTCATAAAAGGCGCTTTACACTTACACTAACACCAGGAACTAAGTTTAGAGAATGCCTAGTGAGTATCAGTTTACTAGGAAAGAACCATACGTGGAAAACAGACAATGTAAAATAACAAATGGTACTCCGAGGACGCCGTTCAGTGGTGCAGCGCTGCTGCATGGGCAAGGCTGGGGTTCCACCCTCAGCATCACAACCAACCAAAAAATGTGATGTTTAGTTTCCCAACAAAAAGAGTATACCGTAGGGGTATATTCCAGGAACCCTCATATATAACTGAAACCCGGAAGCGGCAAACCCCATATGTGTTTTCCCTTGTTGACATAAGCTTCTGATAAAGTTTAATTTATAAACTACGCATAGCAAGAGAACAACAACAATAATAATAAAAGTTATAACAAGATACTGAATAAAATTGCCAGGTTCACGTGCAGCCCATTAGTGGGTGTTCTCGTGAACCCCGGGACCCTGCAGCAGCTGAGAGCAAGCGGTGGCTGCTGGGAGGGCTGGTCAGAGGGGCGAAGGCACAGATGTCGCCATGTACTCAGTGCTGTGCGACTCGGGACTTAGGAGCCCACAGAAGCAAAACCGTGGTGGTGGGGCTTCTGCTGTGCTCACAGAGAGGTCTACCAGATAATAATTTTATAAGCAACAGATTTGACTTTCTAGGCAAGAAAACAACATTTTACTTACTCTAGGACACCGATGAGACTCTTACAGCACTCTGTTAACTGACTGGGCCTTAAAGGACAAGAGGCTGAAAAGAAAGAACAATGGTACACACAGGCACTGAGCTACAAGACTCTGAGGCTAGTGTTCCGAGGGCAGGAAGTACCTGAGAGGAGTGGCATCTGTATCACATGCTGCCAGGCTTTGCTGAAGTAGGGAACCTGTGGGAACAAGTACGTTAAAGAACTCGTATCTGGAGTGTCACAAACCCTATTTTGCTGTCAAAGAATCATACATTTAAAGCTTCTTATTCTGGATGCAAGACCAAAATCCTAAATTGGTATTTCCCTGTTTGAGAGGATTAGGTTCTAGGAAAATTTTCTGCATAACTGTACATTTCAGAATCTTTTATACAATCCTGACTGGGGTGGTGTTGTTCCATTAGGAACAAAGTCCCAGAGCTCAACTCAGAAAACCAAGTTCACACTAAGCCTATTATGTCGAAGACTATAGGACAGGCCATAGGGCAGGGAAAGGAAATGGGAAAATTTCAACAAAAAGACTTGGAAAGCATACCAATAGAGGAGTGGCTAGATAACTTCTGGCATATTTTATTTCATATTATGGAGAATAATTAAGGATTCAAAATAAGGGTCAGGGATTTAGCTCAGTGGTTCCAGCACCTGCCTTGCAAGCATAAGAGCCTGGGTTCGATCCCTGGTAACCACATACAACAAAGCCGGGCGTGGTGACTCATGCCCACCAGTAATCAGTACCACATACCAAAATGCTGGGTGTGGTGGCTCACCCCTGTAATCCCAGCACTTGGGAGGCAGAGGAAAGAGGACTGCTGTGAGTTCAAAACTGAATCTAGAATGAGCCTAAACTACAAAGCAAGACCCTATCTCAAACAAAAAAAAAAGAATTTAAAATAAGGAGAGGGGCTGGGGACATAACTCAGGGATCCATTTGCCTATCATGTATGCGCAAGACTCTAGGTTCAATGCCCAGCATGCCAAAACAAACAAAATAAACTTAAAATAATGAGTTACTATAAGAGGCTAAACAGATACCTGAGAGCTAACAATCCCATTCCTGGGTAGATACTCAATGAAAATACATGTCCATATAAAAATATGCCCAAAATTGTTGAAAGCAGCATTAATTCATAAAAACCAAAAAGTGGAAACAAACTAAATGTCCATCAACTGCTGAATGTGGTATAGCTAGCCTTCCGTAAAAGCCTCAGTCTGCTTCCATGCATACACATCAGAGACATTTACATCCCTGCTGAATACCTACCAGCTCTTTTGGGTCACTGTCTCCTAAATGATACAGCATGACAAAAAACAAACAAAGAAACAAACAAACAAACCTATCTATCTTTATATATTTATAAAGATATATATATAAATATATAATATATAATTACTATATTATTATATAATTAATATATTATTATATTATATATAAAAATATTACACACACACACACACACACACACACACATGGTCTAACAATGAGATAATTGTATTAGGTATTAAAGTACAGGAGTATGCAGAGATTCTATGCAAATATGATGCCAAGTCATATAAAGGACTTGATAGCAAAAGGCTTTGCTATCTGCAGGGTGGTGGTAGCACCCTAAAACCGATCCCCCATGAGTATCAAGCAAATCAGCTGTGTACCTCTACAATGGGATGTTATTTAGTAATATAAGAAATGAAGTACTAATATACACTACTGTGTAGTATTATATACTAAATGAAAGAAGCTGCATATTCCATTGACAGGAAATGTCCGGAACAGACACATCTATATAGAGGAAGTACATGAGTGGCTCCCAGGGCCTGTAGGGCGGGGGATGGTTGCCAATGGATATGAAGTTACTTTTAGGGCTAAGGAAAATGTTCTAGAACTAGATAATGGTTGTAGCTGTACAACTTTCTGAATATCATTTGATTCTATACTCTAAAATGGTGAATTTTAGGGCTGGGGATTTAGCTCAGTGGTTCCAGCGCCTGTCTTGCAAGTGCAAGGACCCAGGTTCAATCCTCGGTAACCACATACAATACTGGATGTAGAGACTCACGCCCAGTAGCAACCAGTACCACATACCACAGTGCCGGGCGTGGTGGCTCATGCCTGTAATCCCAGCACTCGGGAGGCAGAGGCAGGAGGATTGCTATGATGTGAGTTGGAGGCTGAGCTCAGGGCCAGCCTGAACTACAAGGCAAGACCTTGTCTCAAAAAAAAAAAAAGGTGAATTTTAGCTTAATAAACAAAAGAACTAGATCTGTATGTCCTGATCTGGAACAATCTTCCAGGTCGTGTAAACAATATTCTATTTAGAATGTGATTACATTTATATGTACAAAATGTACACATACACACACACCTACATGCTTGTGTAATGACAGGAAAGCTCTAGAATGATACACAAGGAACCATACAGAGTGGTGACCTCTGGAGAGATAATATGAAGAGAAACAGGAAAAGAGAATCTACACAGCAGAAGTTCCACACTCTTAAAACTTATTAAACTAGGAACAAATGACCTGTATGTATGTATAGTGATTACCTGAGTATACAACTTGCGAAACTGAGAGTAGATTAGAGATCTCTCAGGTCTATGAGAGGCACTACAAAGGTAATGAATTACACTGGGGCGAATGTTAGAGCAGAGCCAAAGTGTTGTGAAAGTGTGAATAAAGATGTGAGTCGCGAGGCCCAGGGAACCCAGGAAGTCTCGGCTTCCAGGAGGAAAATGTGAACATCACCCCGCAGCAGATGCATTCCATTCTTTACTGCTCCATCTAGGGTCACAAAGCCAGCAAGCCTAAAAATTAAGTTCAATGAATTTGCTTTACAAACCACATACCTGCCATAATGAGTGCATACTAGAAATGGCTGTTAAAACGTTTCTTAGGTACGGAATCTGTAAAAATAAACAAATAGATAAATTTTGAAGGCCACTACATTGGAGTTTCAATGTAAAATACTGGATTTTTTTTTTCAAATATTGGATCCTTAAAAATGTTTCATAAGGTGTTATTTGTAAAAGTGCATCTCCAGGAGGGTGTGGCAGTGCACTCTGATAATCCCAGTGACTCAGAAGGTCAATACAGGACTGCAAACTTGAAGGCAGCCTGGGTACCTTAGTGAAACTGTCTTGAAATAAGAAGGGCTGGAAATCTAGCTGAGTGCTAGAGCACCACTGGGTTCAACTCCCAGTATATTTGCTTTAAAAAAAAGTCACCTCTCATCAGAAGTGCTACAGAAATTAACTTACAGGTTTATAACTATCAGAAAGAGCCAGGAATGAACAAACTATTTGATTCCAGCACAAAGTAGGTCATCTCAGTCTGCACTTTCCCTGGCTTACCACTGTGATCTCTTGGGTCTGGTGGGAATCCAGTGCCAGTGGATGTTTTTAATCGTGCACCTGTTGAGCAGCAAGTGCCACTTCCAGCCCTTAGGGGATGCTGAGCACAGGCTTCAAGAGATCCTCAGGCTCACTTACCAAATTGAAGCCAAGAAGCTTTTGCAAGAGTCCATTCCACAGCTGTAGGTCATAGATTTTGTATTCTAAACAGAGCTCTGCCACCAATCTTACTGCCTGAAGCCAAAACACAAAGAAAAAAATACCATCACTTTGCTTCAAGACACCAGTATATCCAACCACCCCTGGAAAAGGGAAGGGAGTCTAATACAACATCTGCACACAATCCATTAAGTATCTGGTCCCTATCTTTCCAGTGAAGGAAATAGAGACTCTTATTGTTCTTTTCTTCTCCAAGGACAGTTCACTTGTTGTCCTCATGCTCTTCTTGCGCAGGGCTCTGACTGCTTCAGAGGCTAAGTTCCCAAAGAAGCACCACCCCTCCCTGGGGGGACGCGCAGGCCTTTGGAGACCCCAGAGTGCTCCGTCTTGCTGGAAGGAATGACTTAGCACACCGACTTCAGAGAAGAAAGGCTATTCCATCCCCACACTAGGACAATAATGAAAGTCTCGGCGAAGTGGTCTACGTGGGATCAAGGGTCTCCAGGAGCCTGAGGGGTGGTAAGAAGCCCGACTGTGAAACCGGGAGCCCTCCCCAGGAGGACTCTACCTACCATCGGCTCGTGGCTGTGGTTTTTCCAAAGGCCCTTAATCATTCCTTCTTTCGGACTGTGGCAAAATAATTCATAGGTAATGGGGATATTCAACATCTCGAATGATGCCAGAAAAGTTATACATTTCAAATAAGATCTGAAAAATAGAGGTGTGCACAAGAATCATTTTTTTCTCTCTCTCTGGTTTTATGAGACAAAGTCTTGCTTTATAAGTTCAGGCTGGCCTTGAACTCACTATGGAGCCCAGGGTGGCTCTAAACTCACAGCAATCCTCTTACCTCAAAGGCCTATTTCCTCTTTGCCAAAATGTCATAGATAATCAAGGTGATGGAAGTAGTTACATAACTACTGACAGGCAGTTTAATGAATTAAGGGATTTGCAAGTTACAGTTCCAAAAGAAATTATGTTTCCTACTTTTTAATGCAATTACTTGAATTCTACTTACTTCACTTCTTCAATGGGTTTTTTGAAGAGAGATTCTATAGTTTCCTTGTCAGCCAAGTAGAGGAGACACTGCAGAGCTCGTGTTTTGTGAGCAAAAGTTAACTGCCGCATGCCCAGGGTCTGTAAAACCGAAACAGGGCGGAGAGCGGCTCATTTACATGCTGCAGTTGTAAATGAGCTTCAACTTAGGTAACAAAGCAAAATCATTTTTTTAAAAAAACGTCACGTCGGGGCTGGGGATTTAGCTCAGTGGTTCCAGGGCCTGACTTGCAAGGGCAAAAGCTTGGGTTCCATCCCTGGTGACCACATACAACAATACCGGGTGTGGTGACTCATGCCACCAGCAATCAGCACTACACAGCACAGTGCTTCCTGGACTACATAGTGAGCTCAGGACCAGCCTGAACTACAAAGCAAAACCCTGTCTCAAAAAAAAAAAGCAGTCAATTTCCTAAGGAATGCACAGCAAAGAACAGTGATTCTGGACATGTGGCCTATGGACCCCTGGGGGTACTGAGACTTACAGGGGGCATTAGGCCAAAACCATTTTGATAGCAATGCTAAGACAACTTCTGCCTTTAACTCTCTGCTGATGCTGCCACTGACACGTAAAAGCGGAGGTGTGTGAAACTGCTGGCTGACTCAGCCGGGACCAACTGTCCTGCTGGCCTATGTTCAAAGGCTCACACCCCCGGCCAGAAAACCAAAGGTGGCTTTCACTTAAGTGGTGTTCTTGGTGAGGGAAGAGAAATGAATTTTATTAACGCCAGGCCTGGACATATGCCACATCCTGAGGAGTCCACATGTGAATACAAGTCAGCATTAATTCCAGGGCATGCATTGGTGGTCTGTGTCATGAAATGGGAAACACACATAAAGGAAACCATGGCAGAACGGGGCAGCTATCTAGCCACTTTCATCAAGGTCACTCTACTCCAGGAGGCTGTGCTGCCCTCAGGGTAGCTGGATGGTAGTGGTTATCATACCCAGAAGATGGTAACGCAGGGCCAGTTTGTCTGGTCCCAGGCGTGAAAGATGTTGACTGAGCAGTGAATTAACAGCCGCAAGGCACTCACAGGTGGCCCACTGGGTCTGCTAAGCAGCTGTCAGAGGCCAGGGCTACGGAGTGTGGGGAGGCCCCGATCTGTGCCGACAGACTTGGAATGAGTACGTAAGTGAGCACTATCAGAATCATCTGTTTATGAAGTCCAGCGTGGCAGATGTGCAGGGAGAACTGTTCAGCTGAGACACCACACAGGTGCCAGGTAAGTGTTAGAAGCTTACACTTGTAGCGGATGTTGCAAATACAAACAGCATTCTTGAACTATAATCAATCGGACGAGACAGGAGGAGATACACGACTCTGGAAAACACAATTTTTATTACATTTATTTTTGGTTGCTTTTTGAGACAGACTCTTCACTACACAGGGCAGGCTGGCCTTGATCTTATAAGGTAATCCGGGGTGGCCTAGAACTCTCGGGGATCCTCCTGCCTCACAGTCTCACGTTGAAACTCAGTGACAGATTACTAAGATAAGAGATATGTTCCTGCCAACAGTAAGTCATGAGACGTCCCAAATGTGGGCCAAGACACAGGCCAATGACACTTTCACTTTCACCATTAAAGGATGCTTGATCTTTCCTCGAGCTCCTGACAGCAAGAGGAGAATATACACAGCAAATGCCAGGCCTCTGCCTCCTAATCTAAAATAGCTAGTCAGCTGCTGATCACAATTCTATTTTAAAAACTGACACAAACCATAGCTATAGAATACACTGACTGCTACATGTGGGAAATTCTACGTTTCAGTAGTACCAGGACCTAGGTCCATGTTGCAACCTCACACCTAAGGGCTGGTGAGGAAGGAGAAGAGCAATCAAGGGAGAACAGAGTAAGCTTGGTTGAATGTTCAGCTGGAAAAAGGCAGAAGGTTCGATTTTTGCAGTTAGTGTGCTTTTTAGGATTCTTTGTTTTCCAAGATATGTCAGGATCGATCAATCTCTCTCTGCCTATCACTCCTGCAGTACTGGGGATTGAACCCAGGATGCACTAAGCTATATCCTTAGCACAGCTCTTCTATGTGTTTTTTTTGTCACTAGATTTTTTTTTAGGTTTTTTGAGACAGGGTCTCGCTTTGTAGTTCAGGCTGGCCCTGAGCTCAGCCTCAAACTCACATCACAATCCTCCTGCCTCTGCCTCCCGAGTGCTGGGATTACAGGCGTGAGCCACCACGCCCGGCACTGTGGTATGTGGTACTGGCTGCTGCTGGGCGTGAATCTCCACGCCCAGTATGGTATGTGGTTACCGAGGATTGAACCCAGGCCCTTGAACTTGCTGAGCCAGCCTGAACTACAAAGCAAGACCCTGTCTCAAAAAAAACAAAAACAAAAAAACAAAACTTTGGGGCTATAGATCAGCATTAGCACAAACAACCCCCTGGCCCATCTTTTGCCTAAGCAGCTGGCATTCAGGTGAGTGTCACTGTGCTGGTTAGGAGCTATCTCTGGCAGAGACAAAGGTACACTCGCCCTTAAAAGACTAAGCAAAGGGTTTCGGAGATTTAGCTCAGTGGTTCCAGTGCCTGCCTAGCAAGAGCGTGGTCCTGAGTTCAATCCCCAGTAACCACAAACAACAGTGCCAAGCATGGCGACTAAAGACCACCAGCAACTGGTACCCCATCTCAGCAATCAGGAGGCAGAGACAGGAGGATTGCTGTGAGTTCGAGGCTTGTGTAGGCTACATAGTGAACTCAGGGCCAGCCTAACCTCAAAGACCCTGTCTCAAAATAAAAAAAGATTTCTCCTGAGCATCAAGGTAAAGGCCAATGAAAGCACAGAAAAGCATACCTTCGCAGTGTTTCATCTTCTTGAAGTTCAAATAATTCCGACTGTTTCTTTGAAAACATATGGGAAAAAAAGTCAAAAACTGTGAAACAGAATAAATATTCCCAGTCCTCCCGCTTGAACTTGTATTTGCTGAATAACTTTTAAAAGGAAATGACTCTAGGAAAGTTGAGCAACATAGTGACAATGATTCAAGAAAATAATTAATTAGAAATAAAAATCTAATGTTCTACTAGTTACACCATTAGTTTACACATAGACTGTGTGTGTGCTCGTGCTAGGGACTGAACCCAGGACCTTACACATGCCAGGAACATGCTCTACCTCTGAATTACATCCTTGGTTCTTTTTATTTTTTAATACATTGACTTTATTGGTACATTTTAGGCTCAGGCCTTTTTAAAATTAATTTTGCCAGACATGATGGTACACAACTGTAATCCCAGCATTCAAGAGGTTGGGATAGGAGGACTGCTGAGAGTTCAAAGCCAGCTTGGGATACACAGTGAGTTCAAAGCCAGCCTGAACTACCTAGGAAGACCTATCTCAAAAAAAAAAGTTTTTAATAATTTTTTGAGACACATCTTGTTAGGTTGCTGAGTTGCCTAGTTGGGCTCCAACTCAGGCTCTTCCTGTCTTGGACTCCCAGAGTCCTAGTATTACCAGCATGAGCAACCATGCTCAGCTAAAATTCTATTTTGAGACAATTTTGTTAACTTATTCTAGGCTGATCTCAAATTGTAGTCTTTCTGCCTCAGTCTCCCAAATGGCTGTAATTACAGGTATATTACCACCACTATTGGCTGACTAGAGTTTTTTTAAAGGTATCTACCCAGGTAGATACAGGAATCAAAGGATCTACTTTTCAAGTTCTAGATGAAAATTCACATATGCAGTATCATACCCAAAATATGTAATTCAAAACTATTTTTTTTTTTTTTAAGGTTTTTTGAGACAGGGTCTCGCATTTTTTGTGGTTCAGGCTGGCCCTGAGCTCAGCCTCAAACTCACATCACAATCCTCCTGCCTCTGCCTCCCGAGTGCTGGGATTACAGGCGTGAGCCACCACACCCCGCACTGTGGTATGTGGTACTGGTTGCTGCTGGGTGTGGGTCTCCACACCCAGTATTGTTATGTGGTTACCGGGGAATCGAACCCGGGCCCTTGCGCTTGCAAGACAGGCGCCGGAACCACTGAGCTAACTCCCCAGCCCTCAAAACTATTTTTTTAAGAGGCACTATAATCAACCACAGGAAATGCTGAGATGAATCCTCAGCTGTTTGGGAGGTGGAGACACAAGGTTTGTATGTTCGAACTCAGCCTGACACTTAGCAAGACACTGTCTCAAGGCTGAAAAAAACGGCAGTGGTGGAGCGCTTGCCTGGAATGTGCGAGGCCCTGTGCTCAGTGTGCAGTCCTACAAAACACAAAAATCTTCAATGACCAACTGTAGGGTAAAACAGCTTTTTAAGAAATCCAGTATTTAAAAAGTAAGGGCCGGGGAGACCCTGTCTCAAAAAACCTAAAAAAAAAAAAAAAAAAAAAAAAAGTAAACCACCTCTTCACTCATCAGGTGACAGAAGGTATGAAGATGAGCAGCCAGCGCTTCACTGAGGGCTGTGCTCTGTGTTCCCAAGTGCAGGGACGCAGGACATGGGCAAACACGGCCCCTGGGGACCAGAGACCTGGACCTCAGGCACACACGCTGGCCAGCGGGCACCTACCTCACCAGGCGCTGTCTCGGGGCACAGCCATCTTTCCAACAACATGTCCCAGATTTTTTCCAAATTAATTTCATTGACTTCAGCTATTTCTTTAGCTGCTGCATGAATATCTAAGAGTCAAAGAAGATTAATTTGAGAAAATAAAAATTTGAGTCAGGTGTGGTGGGTCATACTTATAATCCCAACACTGGGAAAGCTGAGCCAGGAGGATCAAAACCAACCCGGGTTATACAGTGAGACCCTATCTTAGCTCCACCCCTTCAAAAAAAAAGGAAAAGAAAACTCAAATTTTCAGTATTAGCTAACTGGTAAATCAAAACAATAGTTCTTTTTGGATTACAAATAGCCTTGTCGTTACCAGGATAATCCTCGCCAGATGAATCCTGCATTCTTTGGTTGATGCTGGGGTGCTCATAGAGGCTAACGATGAGGTGGGCTGGCTTCCCGATCACCCTCAGGTACTCTGTGGTGTTCAGCCTGTGGGCTATGAGCACAGCTTCCGTGCCTGAGCGCCGGGACTGCAGATGAAGCTTCTTCAACAAAGCCTGGGCCTTCTCACGTGTCCCGTCCTTTCAACAATCCCCGGTAAAAAGAAAGGCTTATTTGACAAATCTGAGCAAAGGCCAGAGACCCATCTTTACCAATCAGGGCCCCACCTTCCGGGCTGTTCCCTGAGCACCGTCCTCCCTCCCCATCCCTGGCCCAGGGTGGGACAAGGAGCTGTGTGGAGTAAGAGCCTTGGGACTTCGTGCACAGACACACCTGAGGTGGTATGTTCTGTAGCCACCTCTCAGCCAAATACAAGCAGAACTTCAAACTAGACATCTTGAAGGAGCCTGAAGAGATAAAGAGAAGATTTAGGAGCAAATAAGAGTCTTTCCAAGACGATATAGGTTCAAACTAGGAAATAATACTCAGGAAAAAAAATAGTTCAGCAGGACAAAAGATTCAAAGAAAGTCAAAGTCAACAGAGGCGCCTCCCCACTCACTCCTACTCCTGCGGGAAGTTTGTTTTGCGTGTGTGTGTTTGAGGTAACCCCATCCATTGCTAGTCTCACTTTATACCCCGGACATCTCTCCAGCATCCCACTCAATGAACCCTGTCTGTTTCATTTTTAACCAGTTCTTGACTGACGACTGATGAGCATTTATAAAAAGCTATTTTCAAATGTGCCATAACCAAAACTGTATCTGTGCCTTTATCTGTGTACTCGATTATGTGATGATATCTAAGGATTCATCATGAGAAGTATAGTTAGACACCAGAAGTCCATATCAGTTTCTGGTCCTACTGACAAACTGGACAGTGCCTACGTCCCTATTCCTGCCTGAGCCCCCTGAGTTTTGGAAAATCCAGCAATACCACGTGAAGAGGGTGGACACACAGATTTTAAGACTGTAACTCTGCTTCTCTTCAAAGATGCAAAAGGACAAACAAAAATAGCACAGCCAGAGCTGGGGTACGGGTCGGTGGTGGAGCAGTGGCCTAGGATGTGTGAATCCCTGGGTTGATCCCTAGTATCACATGGAAGAATAAAAGTAAAAACGGAACAAACAAGACAGTTAACTGTCTCAAGCCCAGTGAAGGGAAGACTGCGCACCTTCAGGGATTTCCTGGGTGAGAGTAATGGCAATCGCCACAGCCCACTCTGGGTTGACGATGGACAGCAAGTAGGACTCAATGGTCTGAATGATCTTGGCTATCTCCTTGGTCATCAGTGCCGAGGACTTAGCTTGGATTAATTTCAGGAGCTTAGGCTTCAGTTTCTTTTCAAAAACATGTTTGGCTGTAGAAACGTACAGAGTATCTAGAGAGAACTTCAGAGGAAAAGAAAGCAGCATGAGGTCCTCTTCCCCGGGGTTAGGACTGATTATAGCACAAAGAACCTTGGTACAGTTTCAAGCTGTTACCTTCATTAACTTGGAGATTAAGAGCAGGGTTGGGAGGGACTCCTCACTGAGCTCAGATGCTGGAAAGGAAACAAGAAGAGTATAATTTGATTAGAAAAAAAATTGGCTTTTCAGTAAAATTCTTAAGAAGATGGTGAACATACAGAGAATTTTCCAGAAGTTCTGCGCTGTGCCAAACAATATTAAATGAAAAGGCAGTCTTGTCTGGGCCGCAGGTGGCAGGGTGATGACGTGCTCCAACATATACTGATATTCTAGGTCCACTGGGGGTGAAATTCTTTTGTATGACTCTAGGTGTTTCAGAAGACTCAAAGCCTGTGTTAAAATAAGAAGGTATTTTCTGTTAGAGTAACTCCATCTATACTGTCTCAAAATCACCTGCTCTATACCTTTGTGGGAAGCTGTTTCTCAGACAGTCTTGCTTTCACCAAGACTATCAAAACTTTTTCTAGTTTTCCTTGGAATGTTATCCTACAATTTATATAATCACTGAGGAAATCATTATGGGAGAAACCAATGGTACTTTGTTAATAGTAAGATATTTTGAACTTAGCCTGGCAGTTCTCGACAAGTTCTCCCAATACTTTGATACATTTAAAAACTATTTGATTTCATTTCTTTTTTTTTTTTTTTCTTTTTTGAGACAGGGTCTCGCTTTGTGGTTCAGGCTGGCCCTGAGCTCAGCCTCAAACTCACATCACAGCAATCCTCCTGCCTCTGCCTCCCAAGTGCTGGGATGACAGGCATAAGCCACCACGCCCGGCACTGTGGTATGTGGTACTGGTTGCTGCTGGGCATGAATCTCCATGCCCAGTATGGTATGTGGTTACCTGGGATCGAACCTGGGCCCTTGTGCTTGCAAGACAGGCGCCGGAACCATTGAGCTAACTCCCTGGCCCTTGATTTCATTTCTTTAAAAATTAATTTTTGATGTACTGGGGAATGAACATAGACCCTGTGTACTAAACTACATCCCGTTCCTTTTTTTTTTTTTAAATCTTGAGACAAGGTTTCACCAAGTTTCTAAGACACCCAGCTTGGGCTTGAAATTGCAATCTTCTTGCCTCTGCCTCCCAGAATGCTGGGATTATAGATGCATTTTCCCACACTTGTTTAATTACTTATTTCCAAGGCAAACTCTCTGTGCTGCTCAGGCTGACCTCTGAACCCTTGAGCTCAACTGATTCTTTTGCTTCAGGCTCCTGATTTGCTTTGACTACAGATTTGGGCCCCCAAGCCGAGCTTGAATTCATTTTTAACATAGGAGCCATACATCTAAAATTAATTTCCTATATTTTGTATCCATTTTGTTTATATTTTCTACTTGGCAGTTTGTATAACTTTTTGAATTAACTCATTTTCTTTTATTTTTAGAATCATAACTCAGAAAATATAGGAAGTTAATGAAAGGGGTTGAGGATGTAGTTTAGTGATAGAGTGCTTGCCTAGCATGTATTAGGCAAAAGTTCAAACCTAAATACTACCACCAAAAAAAAAAAAAGTTAATGGGGCCACGTATGACAGCACATGTCTGTATTCCCAGCGTGCATTGTGGCTGATGCAAGACGATTGCTCAGAATTTGAGGCTCCCCTGAACGACATAGTGAGATCCTGCCTGAAACAAACAAGTAAGCAGCTGCTAGAAAGTTACCAAAAAGTAAGTTACTAAAAAGAAAGTACTAGACAGAATGGGTGCCACAAACCTGCCACACAGTACACTAAGCTAAATTTAAATGAGTTCATGTTCTTTTTAGCTAGATGGCAAATAATGATGCTGTAATTCTTTAATTAGTGACTTCTTACTTTGGATAGCAGATTTAAATCACCTCAATACAGCAAAATAGGACAAAGATAAATGATAAAATATGGACAGTACAAAAATCTTTTTACTATTAGATTTCTTCAAAGAAAAAATATCCCTAGATGCAGTTTATTTAGCTGCAGAATTTAAAAGGAGCTGAGAGGATAATCGAGAGAAATGAGATAATTGTAAAATTTACCCGTGATATAAGTAAAAACATAAAGGTGATTTTTAAGTCTTTGACATATTTGTCTTACCTGATTAACATTAATATTGGTTATCTTTTCATCGGCTCTTTGTATAACTTTGAGGACAACTTCAATCATTTCATAGTCATAGGGATCTAACTGTAAAATGCATCAAAAACCAAAAGTATCAAAACCTGAAAAGATATTACCATGCTGATAGTTTTATTCAGTAATGTTCAATAGTACAGGTACAATAGTACAAATGTAAAATCTCACTTCATTACAACTTCATTTTACTTTAAAAAATAAACTAAGTTTTTCTCATCTGTAAAATTACACTGTAATAAATATATATATGCTTAAAATGTCTTGAAATCTATTTATAAAAGGCAGTGCTGTTTTAATAAAGGTGGTTTTATGGTATTAACTACATACAAAGAATAAACAGTCAAAATGTCATAATTTTATAAGATTTTAAAATTAAAGCTCCGTTTTTTCTATTCATAATGAGAAAATTAAAACAGAAAGAAATTGACCTTCTCTTGGAAATAACTACAAGGTGTATCTTCATGCAGGCCTTTCTCAAAGACTGTTTTAGCTCCAATCACATGTTATAATGCAAGAAGTGCTGGGTGCCATCGGCAGCTCTCAGAAGGGAAGGGAGCTCTCCTTTGCTCTTTGTCTCTGCCTACCCACCGTAACTTTTCTCTGTTTCTTGAAATGCCAAAGAAAGTACATGAATAATAACACTGAACAAAGTGGGAAGATGATCTGTTATATCCAGAAAACTTGAGCATGTCTATATAATTTTTTTTTGAGACAGGGACTCGCTTTGTGGTTCAGGCTAGCCCTGAGCTCAGCCTCAAACTCACATCACAGCAGTCCTCCTGCCTCTGCCTCCTGATTGCTGGGATCACAGGGGTGAGCCACCATGCCTGGCACTGTGGTATGTGGTACTGACTGCTGCTGAGCGTGAGTCTCCGTGCCCAGTATTGTATGTGGTTACCGGGGATCAAACCTGGATCCTTGCACTTGAAAGACAGGCGCCGGAACAACTGAGCTAAATCCCCACGCCCATGTCTATATAATTTTTGGCTGAGTTACAGGCAAGACACAAAAGTGAAAATTTCTCAGTCCTATAATCACATTTCCCTTGTCATCCACTTTCATTTTTGCATCAAATTATCCCTTGATTTAAAAATTCCAACTGGATCAGAGCATGGTGGCACACTACTGTAAGCCCAACACTCTGAGAAGCTGAGGCAGGAGAATCACATGTTCCAGCCCAGCTGGGACAATTTAGAGACTTAGCAAAACTCTGTTTTAGGAAAAAAAAAAATGTGAGGGGTCAGTGCACTGACGATGTAGCTCACTTTGAAGACCCTAGGTTCAATCATTGGCATTGAAAACAGAGAGAGAGACAGAGCCAGAATAGGAAAATATATGCATAATACAATGTAAGTTGTAATAAAATTTACAGTTCAATTGTTCATCCATCATAGACTGTTTAAATATAGTATGATTTACCCTTATGGCAGAATAATATGTAAATGGGATAGTCACCATTCCAAAGGATAGCATATTTAATGCAGAATAGTCACTAAACCAAATTATTACATTTTATCTCTGGGGAGGGAAAATACCTATTCCAGAGAGCAGATTAAGGGGTGAAAGGCAGGAGCGGAAGGGAAAAAAATGAATTAAGATGTGTTACATACATCTACCAGCTCCTCACAATAAATGTAATCATTATGTTCTGCAAACATGTTAATAATTGTTTAAAATAAAGAGTAGACTATAGAAAAAATTTGTTTTGCTGTATTAAAAACATGAGATTCTAAAATTTCTGTGCTTTAAAAAATTTATAAGAATACAGACTGTAACAGCCAGTCCGTTGGTGCATGCATGTCATTAACTGAGGTTGGAGGGAGTGTGACAGTTCCATTCACCTACCTTGCGCAGTATTCCACTGAGGCTGATGACCAAATCTTTGGTGCTTGTCAGCAAGGGAACCATTTCGATAGCTTTGGCCAAGAGCCTGGAATACTGCTGCTCTGCAGATTCTCGGTTGGCACCTCCAGGGTTCTGGCTGACATTAGTGTTGTGGAGCAGTGTTTCAATGAACAGCTGAAGCGCTGCATCACAGTCCAGCTGAAATGTGCTAAAAGAAGCAGCCAGTCACAACCGCAGTCTTCAGAAACGCATGACGGTTCTGACAAACAACTCAAGCATATGCTCCAATCCTGAACTTTAACCTTCCCACTGCCCAGCTTTGTAATCAGATAAACATCACATCACTGGAGCTGACTATCCCCTTAAAAAAGCTGGATATTCTTCTTTTTTTTCTGAGACAAGGTCTCGCTTTGTAGTTCAGATTGGCCCCAAACTCACTACATAGCCCAAGCCAACCGAGAACTCAATAACCCTCCTGCCTAGTGCTGGGATCACAGGAGTGAGCCACCAGGCCCAGCACTGTGGGGTGTGGTGCTGATTGCTGGTAGGCTGAGTCACCACACCCAGTATTGTTATATATTGTTACTGGGGATGAACTTGGGCCCTTGCACTTCCAAGGCAGGTGTCAGAACCACTGAGCTAAATCCCTAGCCCTGTGATAAACATCTTGATCCCATGCTCTCTGGAGTTCTGTGCCACAGCCTTGGATTCAATCACCAATATTGCAAAGAAGGGGGAAAAAAATCCATCTATCCATCTGTCCACCTATCTTTTACCAAGCCAGGAATGATAGCACATATTCATGTAGTCTGAAGTACTTGGAAGGCAGAGGTGTGAATCATTCAGCCCAGCTAGGGAAACACAGTGAGGGCTTATCCGCCGGTCATGCTCACATCACTAAAGTTTAAAGTTACCTGCAATATTCCAGAATGAGGCTTGTGTCCATATCTATATTCTCCACAAGAGCTTTAATGAGGTCTTTCTTAGTGAGGAAATGTTGCCTGAAAGCTGGTTGAAAAGAAATCTAGAAATAAAAAGAGCAAAATGAAAAAATCTTTCTGAACTGAAATGTTTCAAGTCTGGGTAATATTATGACTTGCACTTTTATTCTGCTTTTTTATTTTAGAATCAAGAAACATTTTCAACAGCTCCTCTAACTTTTATTGCTAGCATGCTACCCTCCCAAAAGCCACTGTTCTGGGATTTAACATCTCTGGCTGTGGGTCCCAAAACCTTAGCCGCCTTTACCTTTCTTGCCTCTGTATCAGTACAATGAAGCTGCTAACATCAGTGGGATGCCAGCTCCAGGGCTGTGTAGGAATTAGGTTTCAAAACACAGTCATACTTCTGCTATGATTACTTTACTGATATATGTACTGCTTGCAAACAGAATGTTTTACATTTTTTGTTAAATTAAAATTTTATCTGTTCTTTTCTAAAGTCAAAAAGAGGGGTCATACTTTTTCAGAGCTGAAGCTCTTAAAGCCTGATACCCCTATCTGTGCTCTTTGATTTCATCTTTAATCACCTGAGCACAGTGATGCACAACAAGGCTCCCAACACTCTGGGCGGCTGATGCAAAAGGATCTTACGTCTGAGCCTACCTGGGCAACTCAGCAGGACCCTATCTCAAAATAAAAGTAAAAAAGTGCTGGGGATGTAGTTCTGTGCCACGGCCTTGGATTCAATCACCAATATTGCAAAGAAGGGGGGAAAAATCCATCTATCCATCAGGCCACCTATCCTTTACCAACCCAGGAATGATAGCACATGTTCGTGTAGTCTGAAGTACTTGGAAGGCAGAGGTGTAAATCATTCAGCCCAGCTAGGGAAACACAGTGAGTTCCCCCTCAAAAAATAAAACAAGCCAGGCACAGTGGTGCACATCCATAATCCCAGTATTTGAGAGGCTGAGGCAGGATTGCTCAAGTTTGAGGCCAGTGTGTACTACACAGGAAGTTCAAAACCAGTGTGAATGACATAACAAGACTGTCTCAAAAACGAAAACAAACAAAATAAACAACAACAAAAAAACATTTAACCAAGTAGCAGCAAAAGAAAATAAAAACATGGGTTAAAGGCTAGGCTTGCAAGAGCATTAATGTCAATAATATCTATATACCAATAAATTAAAAGGCCAAACAGATGAAAATGTTAGGCTCCTTTTAACTTACTTAAAGATATAAGAAAAAGGAAATGAAGTAAGAGGTCCTTATTTCTTTGTGTGCTTAATGTGACTGAAATGTATGAGTTGGTACATACACATTCTCTCATAAAAATAAAAGGCAATGAGATTTTTGTTTTAAATTTCCCAACTGGTAATTATCAGGACGGATGAAACATCACAGCAGTACAAATACTTACACCAAGCTTGCCAAGACGAATGCCCCACTGGGCATCAGTACTCAGTTCATGGAACTGAAGGCCTATTTCGATTTCCTGATAGAGACTGGCCAGCTGACAACCCACCAGAGATATGGCCTAAAAAATTAAAATAGGTTTAAAAGTCCAGGGCAAACAGTAAGTTTTCCTAACACCTTTTAGATGAAACTCAACAACAATCACAACCTTGTGCTGAGGATGTGTACAGCATATGCTTGCCATGTGTGAGGCCCTGGCATCAAATCCCGTTCCCTCTCCCCATCATAACTACTTTTGTGATATGAATGTAAAATGTTGCACATCGCTTTGTATCCAGCCACTGATTCTTACAGAGCAGAGATAGTTCAGCTTGCTGTATGATGTCATAAATTTAGTCAGGCTTCCCTTTTTAAATCAGGTCAAATATTTAGTTATCCTATTAGCACACAAGATCAATTTTGAAACAAGTCCACATAAAGAAACAAATGAAGAATAACAACAAAAATGCCTTAAGGATCTAGGGTTTTAAGCCCTTTAAAATGTAAGGTTTTCAGTATGCCTACAGTATGCATACAGTAGGAGGTTCTCAGGCTGCATGTAAATTTTAAGAAATAAATGGAATCTTAATTCTTTGGACCAGCCAGCACTTGACTTGTATATCCGCTCACCCATAGGTCACCATTCAAGCTAAAGCTGGTATGAATCATGCGAGTTACATTTCCTCTAAATAGTTCGGATTTGCTCGTAAAGTCAATTTACTTTCTTCCCTCAAACCTTCAAAATGTTAAGAATGGATGGTGTGTGTGCTTAGGACATACCAGAATTTTGTCGTAATTCTGCCACGCTTTATCTACAAGATTCCAGAGGTTTTCAAACACATCTTTTTGAGGTAAAAGAATACAATAACCCAAAGCCAGTTCGAGATCCACTAGACGACAATTAAATACCTAAAGGAAGAAAGCATCAAAAGAAGCAAATTCCTCATGATCCAAACAGAATTAAGGATTTTGTCACCAAGCTGATTGAAGACCATATGAAAGAACAAGGGTTTCACTGACTTTTTTGTTTTAAACAGAGGGTGGCTTGAACTTGAAGTTTGGTTTGAACTTGAAATTCTCCTGCCTCAGCTTCATGAGTAGCTGGGTTTACAAGTGGAGAATGAAATCTTATATACTTCTGATGGGATGTAAACTGATTATAGCCATTAGGAAAAATAGTATGGAAGTTCCTCAGAAATTAAGGATAGAACTATCATATGATCCAGCAATCTCACATTTAAATATATATGAAAGGAACTGAAATCAAGATCCTGGAAAGATGCCTGCACATCCATGTTCCTGCAGCGTTATTCACAATAGCCAAGAAACAGAAATAACATGTGGATTTATTTTTATTTTTTTATTTTTTTTGAGACAGGGTCTCGCTTTGTGGTTCAGGCTGGCCCTGAGCTCAGCCTCCAACTCACATCACAGCAATCCTCCTGCCTCTGCCTCCTGAGTGCTGGGATTACAGGTGTGAGCCACCATGCCCGGCACTGTGGTATGTGGTAGTGATTGCTGCTGGGCGTGAGTCTCCACACCCAGTATTGTATGTGGGTAACCGGGGATCGAACCTGGGTCCTTGTGCTTGCAAGCCAGGCGCCACAACTACTGAGCTAAATCCCCGGCCCAACATGTGCATTTATAACCAAATGGAAAAAGAAAATATGGTGCATATATATATATATATATATATAATGAAATAATTAGCCTTAAGAAAGGAGATCTAAACATTCAACCAAATCATTTTATCATCACAATCTCTTAGATCCTTTTTCCAAATGAAGACTAAAGGAAAATTAGAATGTAGAGAACAGAAATCATGACTCAGAAATAAACTACAGCTGAGATCATGGGGATGCTTTAGTCTACAAAATAAATAACTGAAATCAAGGGACAAAGATGCACAGGAACCCAAATCATAGGCATAGCCACCTGAAGACAAAGGTGAGCAACACACCAAGCAAGCCATAAGTACTTACTTTGTGCAGTAGAGTTGTGACATTTCCTCTGATAAACACAATGGATTTTTCTTTCAATTCCATAACAATATGCCTTGAGTTAACTAATGTGGTTTCTCCAAGTAACTTATAGAAAAGAACAAAGAAAAATAATCATTGGGTTCACTTCTGTGATTCACTCTGAATACTCTCAAAATATTAAGGAACTTAGAAATGTATGGTTTTATGCAAAAAGTATTTTATCTATAATACAAGAAAACTGGGCCTGGTATAGGAGACTGTGTAGGAAGAGGTAAAAAGAAGTGTTTAAAGTTCTTTATATCCTTTTTTTTGTTTGTTTTCAGTGGTTTTTTTTTTTTTAAGGTTTTTTGAGACAGGGTCTCACTTTTTTGTGGTTCAGACTGGCCCTGAGCTCAGCCTCAAACTCACATCACAATCCTCCTGCCTCTGCCTCCCGAGTGCTGGGATTACAGGCGTGAGCCACCACGCCCGGCACTGTGGGATGTGGTACTGGTTGCTGCTGGCTGTGGGTCTCCACACCCAGTATTGTTATGCGGTTACCGAGGAATCGAACCCGGGCCCTTGCGCTTGCAAGACAGGCGCCGGAACCACTGAGCTAACTCCCCGGCCCCCTGTTTTCAGTGTTTTTGAGACAGAGACTTGCTTTATAGTTCAGGCTGGCCCTGAACTCACTATGTAGCCCTGGCAAGCCTTGAACTCACAGCAATCCTCCTGCCTCTGCCTCCCAAGTGCTGGGATAACAGGCGTGAGCACCAACGCACAGCAAAAATTCTTTATATCTTGATTGAGGCATTAGTGATGAGGTGAGTACTTTGGTTGACACTTAAATATGTCAAAATATGTTGGCCTTAATTTGATATCTATATCTCAGTGAAATAGTTTAGAAAAAGAAACTCAGCCGTGAGTACATATCACAGAGTAGTAGGAACGAAGACAATTCCCTCTGAGGGGCAGCTTCACAAAAAGCAACTGACAGGTAGTTTGTCTCAAAGAATCTTCTACATAGTACTGTCAGGAAGTAATCTGGGCAGCAAACAAATAGTAGAAGGAGCCTGGAGTGTGGGAGCTCACCAACAAAACCTAGAACCTCAGATAACTCACTTCCCCTTGCAGATCCTCAGTCTCCACACGCAGAGCTGCTACAAACAGCAAGTGTGGGGTCTGCGCATTTGGCTCAGTGGTTCCGGCATCTGCCTTGCAAACTGCAAGGTCCTGAGTCTGATCCCCAGTAACCACATATCACAATGTTGGGTGTGGTAGCTCATGCCTGTAATCCTAGCACTCAGGAAGCAGGGGAAGAGGCAGGAAGATTGCTGTAAATTTGAGGCTCCCCTGGGCTACATAGTGAGCTCAGGGTCAATCTGAACTACAAAGTGAGACCTGGTCTCAAAAAAAAAGCAAGGGTGGACATGTGTGCTGCAGTTTATACACAGATGGCCCCTCCGATCCTCATGGGTTTATAGTGGGAGATGCTCCGAGGAAGTGACTGGATCCCTGGGTATGATACTCATCAGTGGATTATTTCACTGATGAGCTTACAGCTAAAATTGTGAAGTCTGTCAAGATGGGTCACCATGGACTAAAACCTCTAGAACTGTGAGCCATAATAAACCTCTCCTACTTTAATTTGAGAATGTTAAATATTATGCTTAGCAACAAGACAATGTGAAAACACCTTGAACTGCATCTAAATTTTAGTACAGGCTAAACAAATGATTCTTTTCATATCTGATACACAATCATTTTTTGCCACAAAGCTGAAGAGGAAAACGTGGACTCTTTATTGGTAATAAGTCTGTATCCTTATTTACCCAAAGTCAAAGTATTTGTTTTCAAAACTATACCTTTTCACTCAGACTGGCATTTATGAAGTTTGATACAGAGTGCTGCAGACAGGTACCAAAGGAACCAACCACAAATCTTAGGGCCAGTTCCCACTGGCTGGATTCTTGAAGGTTCTGAAGCAGCATAGAGATGGAACGGATAATGGGCGAAATAAGGTCGTCTCCTATAGAGTGGTAAGAGAATTTTATTATTTAGTTATCTTTTAAACAACAGAAGATTACTGCTCTCAGAGACAGGATAATTCTTCAATGTAGGTAAGTTATGGAATTTGTTCTACAAGTTAATTATGACAGAGTTTACATGATGCTAGATTTGAATCAGAAAATAAGTTCATTTGATAATGAGATGCTTCGAATGAAAACTAGTTTTCTCATGGAAGAACTAAAATTTATGAACAGATTAATACATGTTAATACTGTAAGCCAAATCACGTAATTGCCTGGAAGAATAATGATGAAATAGCTTATAATTACACAAAGACTAAATCAGATTCACACTCAGAATTTCAAGGAATTTCTGTATTTTATATTTATAAAATTTTAATATATATTAGTTTTTTAACATTTTCTTTTATATCTCCAGTCCTGAGGATTGAATCTAGGCCCTTCACACTCAGCTAAATCCCCAAACCTATTTACTTATTTATTTTTTCAAATTTTATTGGTACATTATATATACACATCATCATCACATTCAACATTGAGAATTTTTTTTTTTTTTTTTAGGTTTTTTTTGAGACAGGGTCTCGCTTTTGTGGTTTAGGCTGGCCCCGAGCTCAGCCTCAAACTCACATCACAATCCTCCTGCCTCTGCCTCCCGAGTGCTGGGATTACAGGCGTGAGCCACCACGCCCGGCACTGTGGTATGTGGTACTGGTTGCTGCTGGGCGTGGGTCTCCACACCCAGTATTGTTATGTGGTTACCAGGGAATCGAACCCGGGCCCTTGCGCTTGCAAGACAGGCGCCAGAACCACTGAGTTAACTCCCCGGCCCAACATTGAGAATTTGTACCAATATACGACACAACTTTTCATTTTTTCCCATTCCCCTACCTATATACATAAGCTTTGTTTCCTTTTTTTATTAATTACCATCACATTACTTTTCCGTCTCATTATTTACCCTCTACACCCTATTTCCTTTTAAATATTTTCTATTTTGCAATATCTACTATATATACTAAAACTCATTTACATCTTTCTTTCCTTTCTTTTTTTCTCTCTTTTTTTTTGCAATTCTCCTGCTTCAGCACTCTACAGTTCTGGAGTTACGAGTGTACACTACAACTCAGTCATGCCACACATTTTTGAAGTTAAATACCTTCACTAATAGAGCAATAGGGCAAACTTGTAGAATCCAAAGGGTGTCTTTTGCTTTCTACAAAAAAGAATAATAAGTTAAGTAACACTAAAATATCTATCTATAAATACACAGACCCAGATATTTAAACACTGTGCTATTAGCAAATGACATTCTAAAGCAAACTGCTTTAAAAATTTTTTAAATACATGCAAAAAAATGTATAACTTGATAAATTTCCAGCAACTGAATACGGCACCATAAAGATCACAAAATAAAACACTACCAGCACCTAGCAGCCCCCTTGATCCCCTCTGCAGTCGGCACTTGCCCTTAAGGGTAAACACCACCCTGACCTCCAATAACATGGCTTAGTTTTATCCTCTTTTTGTACTTTATGTAAATGAAACCATACAATATATAATCATGTGTCTCTGGCTCCTTTTATTCAGCTCTGCTTGTAAGATTCATACACGTTTTTGTGTGGTTCTAGTCCAAACCTCTAAAGTTTAAATCTGTAGAAAGCAGAAAAGTGTAGAGAATAATAAGTGAGGTTTACCTGCCCGAGGAACAAGGGATGAAATCAACTTATAAATTACTGGTAGCACCACCTGTGACTCAAGAACAATTCCATCTTCATTGAAGAAGTCAGTGTAAGACCACTCCTCATACGGGTCCTTATGAGTCCCGAAAGAAGTCTAAATAATGAGTCATACAGAAGAGGCAAAAGTGAGAACACTGCAAACCCAAGACAGCATCTTTATCATATAGAATGCAGAATCAGATATATTAGAGCCAAGAGGGCTTTATTGATTAAATACAGCATGCAAACCTGTCCTCCTTCTATAGGTTTCATGGTTACAAATTCAACATACTATAGATCATAAATGTCCAGAAAAATAAAACTGTCTATGCTAAACAACAAACATTTAGTATACGACAGGATGGGTATAAGTTACAAGCAAATATTACATAACTTTAAGAGATCTGGGCATCCATAAGTTTTGGTGTCTGTAAGAGTCCTGAAACCCATTTCCCCCAAGGACACCCAGGTTGACTGTATTATTTTTCCTGGCACATGGCTTATAAAAATGTCATTTTAAATTAAACTCTGACAGGAGGACAATGTTGAGAAAGGCCTCTTTTAAGGTCTAATGTTTCAAAAGATAGTGTAAACTAAAGCCAATAAATAACTACAAAACAGAAAAGGTCTCGTGCCCTTAAGTAGTCATTTGGTATATTATAAAACAATATGTAAGAGGGGACCAGGGATTTACCTCAGTGATTCCGGCGCATGCCTTGCAAGCACAAGGTCCCTAGTTCATCCAGTAACCACATACAACAATGCTGGACATGAGGACTCACACTCACAGCAATCACTATCACAATACCACATACCACACTCATATCACATACCAGCACTTGGGAGGCAGAGGAAAGAAGATTACTGTGAGTTTAAGGCTGGCCTGGGCCACATAGTGAACTCAGGGCCAGCCTGAAATACAAAGCGAGACCCTGTCTCAAAAATTTAAAATAAATAAATAAATAAATATCTATTATATATCATCTATATCATCTATATGATATATCGTATATATATAAGATGCGAGGTACACTCAGTACTTTTCTAATTGTGCATATGATTTAAAAGTAGTACATAATGGAAAAAAAAAGTAGTACATAATGGGATAGTAGGGCTTTTGTTACAGGAAAAATTCAGAAGCAACTTACTTTCATTAGGATTCCACAGTCATCCATTTGGCATTGTCTGGAAAGCTCCACCGCAATGAAAGTATATTTACATAGTTCTAAAGCATCTAGTAAAAAATCTGAAAATAGAAAAAAAATCATCAAACTTCTCTTTTAGATCTATAGAATACTGAAAACAACCTTTTACAGTTCCCACTCTAAATTCTAACAAAGGTCACAAAATAGACAAAAACCTCCCACATAGCTTCATTTTTTAGACACAGGGTCTCATTATGTATGTAGTTCAGGCTGGTTTCAAATTCGTGGCAACCCTCAGGCCTTAGCCTCCCAAGTGCACATAGGTGTGTCCCACCACAGCCAGCTACATAGCTTTGATTACCCTAGACATGAGTCAAGATTTTTGTGAAAGTTGGCTTACGAGATCAGACATAGGGAGATGAGGATTCTCCTGCAAAAGTGAGTACTGTCTATAGTCAAAAATGGCTCTGGGGGCCGGAGATTTAGCTCAGTGGTTCCAGCATCTATCTGGCAAGCACAAGGGCCCGGATTCGATCCCCGGTAACCACATACAATACTGGGCGTGGAGACTCACGCCCAGCAGCAATTAGCACCACATACCACAGTGCCGGGTGCGGTGCCTCACACCTGTAATCCCAGCACTCGGGAGGCAGAGGCAGGAGGATTGCTGTGATGTGAGTTGGAGGCTGAGCTCAGGGCCAGCCTGAACTACAAAGTAAGACCTTGTCTCAAAAAAAAAAAAAAAAAAAAAAGAAGAAATGACCCTGTCAAGAAAAACTTGAGACACTGATAGCTAAATGGATGCACCTTGAGGCCATGCTTATAAGTGAAATAAATAGGATATGCATGTGCAAATACTATATCATTTCTCTAGTGTGAGAACCTGAAGATATAAATGAGGCCCAAAATATTAATAGGTATTGCAAAATAGGAAGAAAATGTTCAAAGGGGAAGAAGAACCGAGAGGGTGGGTGGAAGAAGATAAAGAAGGGAAAGAAAACAAAGCTTATATTTGTGGCAGGTAAAGGGGTTAAAGAGAAGGCAGTGGAATGGGGAAAAAAACGGACTTAAGATATATCATGTACAGGTACAAAACGCTTAAATGATGAATTTGATCATAATGCACACTAAGATGTACCAATAAACTCAATAAAAGAAAAAATAGTCCTGCGAGAAGACAGTCTTGTCTGCTACAGGAAGGCCCAATTATTAACAGATAGCATTTGGGAGACAAGTGTGTAATGAATCAGAAAATAAAAACCACCATAAATCTTGTCACCTGGACTACAGATGGTGGCAGCCTGGCACGCTAGGTTGTGTATCTCAGAAGGAAGATTTAGGCCCACAGGTGCTGTCAGCAGAACGTCATTAGCCAGCATCTGACAAAGCTTCTGACACGTCAGAAACAGGAATTTTCCCGTGTCGGCGTTGCAGTGATACTTAAACAGTTCTCTTTGAAGGAAAGAAGAGGAGATAACTGGAATATTCTCATGGAAAGCAAATGCATTTACCTTCTACGTATTAGTACGTAACCACTATCAGCAGCATATAAAACATTTCTAAAATGATTTCAGGGTATACAGTGTGTTTCATTTTCCAAGTATTTGAAACACCATGTCTAACTCAAGTCAAAACATGACCTAAACTCAATGGTTGAGTTAACCTAACTCTTCAGTATTCATTACTCGCCTGTTACACCACTCTTTCCTGACACAAGTCCAAGTAAGCTGCTGGGTGAAAACTAAATTACTTTTGGGAAAAAAAAAAAGGATCATTGTCCCTGCACTTATTACTAAAGAAACAAGGCCAATGTGCCTTTCAGACAAGCTGGGGCCTGGGCATCACCTGCATCTCTCCAGTGCTCCTCCGATGTTCTCATTTTTTAAGGCTCTCCAGGCCAGCTTGGCCTCCAGCTCTTGTGGGGACACCTGCAGGGCCAGTGCCTGTCTGTGCAACTTTGATCGGGTGCTCTGGCCTGGCTTCTCCTGTGCATCTTCGTGAGTGTTAAGATATTGTTCACGCAGATCTGCTAGCAGGGCACTGTTGCTATAATCGTCAAATGAAAGAAAGATCTCAAAGTTCTCCTGCAGCAAATGTAAGCAAGACAAAGTCCTGAGTCCTGTGAGGTTATCCAGGGTTAAAATCATTCTTTATTATCTACAGCATGCAGTACAGAAATAATTTAATTATTTACAATTTTTAGTTCAGTAAATATATACATAACATGCAAGCAAATCATAAGGACAGCGGGCCGGGGAGTTAGCTCAGTGGTTCCGGCGCCTGGCTTGCAAGCGCAAGGACCCGGGTTCGATTCCTCGGTAACCACATAACAATGCTGGGCGTGCAGACTCATGCCCAGCAGCAACCAGTACCACATAGCACAGTGCCGGGCGTGGTGGCTCACGCCTGTAATCCCAGCACTCGGGAGGCAGAGGCAGGAGGATTGTGATGTGAGTTTGAGGCTGAGCTCAGGGCCAGCCTGAACCACAAAGCGAGACCCTGTCTCAAAAAAACCTAAAAAAAAAAAAAAAATCATAAGGACAGCAGATTAAAGGGAACTGGAGGAAGAGCAGTGAGAGTCACTGCTACATTCCCTACGGAATGATGAAAAAGAAGAGAAAAGCTAGGCAAAGTGCATGGACCTGTAATTCCAGCTACTGAGGAAGAAGCATCTCAAGTTCTAACCCACCCTAGGCAACTTAGCAAGACCCTATCTCAAAATAAAAATAAAAAAGGGGCTGGGAATATAGCTCAGTAGTAGCACTTACCTAGCATATCCAAAGCCCTGTGTCAGTCCCTAATATCATGCCCCCAAAAAGCGAGAGATTGTTGGACACCACTGTAAATGTAATTAATGAGCTCGAACTGTATACAGAAATACAGCTAAAATGAACTGTATGTTATATGTATTTTATTACAATATCTTTGCTTTTTGAGACAGGGTCTTACTATGTGGTTTACACTGGCTTTCAACTCACTATGTAGCCCAGGATGGCCTTGAACTTGTAGTAATCTTCTTGCTTCAGATTCCCAAGAGCCTGGATTACAGGCCTGTCCCACATTTACTATAATTTTTAAAACAAGGCAAAATGCTAAAGATCCTTAATTGTATGCTTGAAAAATTTAGTTAAATGTATTACATGTAAATTATATTTAATTTATTGAAAAAGAGAGAGATCAAGAAGACCAGCATATACAGTCTCTGAAGGTGAGTGCAGAAAATTTTACAGAGATACGTCTGTTAAAAGCATTACTCGGGGCTGGGGATTTGGCTCAGTGGTTCCGGCGCCTATCTTGCAAGCACAAGGACCTGGGTTCGATCCCTAGTTAACCACATACAATACTGGGTGTGGCAGAACAGGAGGATTGCTGTGATGTGAGTTTGAGGCTGAGCTCAGGGCCAGCCTGAACCACAAAGCAAGACCTTGTCTCAAAAAAATAAAAAGCATTACTCAGTGGTTGAGCAACAACAATAGACAGCTCAACATCTTTACCTGTAGGCTGGCGACCATTTTAAATTGTTTAAGAATTTCCTCATATTCATCCTTCTTCTGGAGATTGTCTGTAATTAAAATTATAAAAGTTATGGTACACGTGCAAATTCCACAGGCCATACTGTGAATGTATCTCCAGACACACACGTGGGGTATGGTACCACAAGGTGATTTGTGGCAGGGGACCAGGCTGAGCAGAGGGCTCTGGTTAGTACTTTGCTGTGGGAATGGCTTGCACCTGCACTGAGCTTGCTGTTTCACCCAGGCTGTTTTGATGCAGACAGGAGCCCCCGCCCAGATGCTGGGTGAAGCAGAGCCCAGTGCGGGCTCCTCATCTGTCTGGCCCCCAGAACTCTGAGCTAAATAAACCTCTATTCTCAGAAATTACTGTACTCAATTTCAGGAACGTGTTATGGTAGCAGAAAGCACTTATAATACCACAATATCAGAATTGTTAAAAGCTGAAATACTAATTAGCTCTGGCTCTTTAGCAGTTCCTTTTACTGCTAACGTGATATAATACTTTAAGTTCAGAAACAGAGCTAAGATATAGTTTGAAGAAATCTATTCTCTCTGGAGATAGAAAGGAAAATTAAAGTGTTACAAGAAAAATGGTGATTTTTCTAAAGTAAATTTCAGCTTTTCCCTCCAAGAGAATTATTTTCTTTACTGTTTCAAGTTCAATTTTAAAACTTAGTATCAATAATAACCAACTGATATATGAGAAAAACGAGCAAGGTACCAAAAAAATCTAGTTTAGTACTGATGCATATGTACAAGCAAAAGATAAGTTGATTTTACAAGCATCTGTTCTAAGACTCTTGAAAAGGAAAAACATGAAAACAAAACTTATGTATACAGAGGATATAAGGGTTGAAGGACAAGGGAGTGGGAAAAAATAAGGATCAAGACATATCATACACAGGTACAAATTCTCAAAGAGGAACGTGATCATAATGTATTCTCTCTCTCTTTTTTTTTTGAAACAGGGTCTCGCTTTTTGTAGTTCAGGCTGGCCCTGAGCTCAGCCTCAAACTCACATCACAGCAATCCTCCTGCCTCTGCCTCCCGAGTGCTGGGATTATAGGCGTAAGCCACCACGCCCAGCACTATGGTATGTGGTTCTGATTGCTGGTGGGCATGAGTTTCCACACCTGGCATTGTTGTATGTGGTTACTGGGGATCAAACCTAGGCTCTCGCACTTGCAAAGCAGGTGCCGGAACCACTGAGTTAAATCCCTAGCCCCATAATGTATTCTTAAAATGTACCAATATACTCAATTTATTTTAAAAAAAGATTAAATAAGGAAGGATGAGATTTCATGAAGCAAAATGGGTAAGCACTAGGAATTTAGTTCGGTGGTACCATACCTACCTGGCAAGTGCAAGGTCCTGAGTTCAAATCCCAGTACCAAGAGACAAGAAAAATGGGTAACGTCAGGGTACAGACAATTAGAAGCAGTAAACTGGGTATAATGAAAGCCATCACTGATGTCCTGCACTGAGTTCCGGGGACAAAATGAGAACAAGAGACAGAAACTACCTTTGTGAGCGTCACAAAGTATTTTAAGAATGTCCACTGATGTCTTTGCCACACAGATTCTCCAGGCCTGGTCCTGGAAAGACAGATGCAAAATGAAATGAGCTTCCTTAATCACGCCTACAGGATATATATGAACACAGAATGGCTGGCATGGTGAGCAGGAGCACAGCTCAGGGGTACAGCGCTGGCCTAGCATGTGTGAGGCCCTCAGTACAACCCCCAGCACTGCAGACAAACAAAACAAAACAAACACAACCTCAAGAAATCAGAAAAAACAATGACAATAGTTGAAAAATGAGAGGGCCATGTTAGGAGTAGGTGGTCATCACAAAATGGACCATAAATAAGTCTTCTGTAGGACAGACATGATGAACATTAGAACAAGCTCTTCAATATCTGACTTAGAACTCTCACAGAATGTACAATCCTCTCAACCTTATTACGATGCTATAATTTAACAGACTTTCATTCTTTTTTTTTTTTTTAGGTTTTTGGAGACAGGGTCTCGCTTTTGTGGTTCAGGCTGGCCCTGAGCTCAGCCTCCAACTCACATCACAGTCATCCTCCTGCCTCTGCCTCCCGAGTGCTGGGATTACAGGCGTGAGCCACCACGCCCGGCACTGTGGTATGTGGTACTGGTTGCTGCTGGGTGTGGGGTCTCCACACCCAGTATTGTTATGTGGTTACCGGGGAATCGAACCCGGGCCCTTGCGCTTGCAAGACAGGCGCCGGAACCACTGAGCTAACTCCCCAGCCCAACTTTCATTCTTTTTTATAGAATTATTTACTCTAAACATTTGGAAAAAATTTTCAGGTAAAGTTAAAATGAACAGACATCTAAAAAATGACTTAAAGGCTGGGAATGTAGTTCAGTGCACAGTGCATACATGGCAAGACCAAGGTCCTAGGTTGATTCCCAGTACAAAAAAAAGAATTAAAAAACAGTTTAAGAGGCCAGGTGTAGTGGTGCATTCAGGAGGCTGAGGCAGCAGGCTCACTGCCAAGTTTGAGGCTAGCTTGAACTATACAGTGAGTTCAGGGACAGCATGAACTATAAAATGAGACCCTGCCTCAAAGAAACAAAAAATTGGGCCAGGTATGTAGCTCAGTGGTGTCCGCACCTGCCTAGAGAGCATAATAAGGTCCTGAGTTTGATCCTTCGTACCAAAAACAAAACAAAAAAACATTTTTTTAAATAGCTTAAGGAACAAAAGTCTAGGCAGGTGTGATGGTGCACTCCGCTAATCTCAGCTCCTGAAAGGCTGAAGCAGGAGGGTCGCCACAAGTTCAAGGACAGCTTGGAATATATATAACAAGACCCTGTTTCAAAAAATCCTAAAAAAACCCTCCAGAAATCTAATAACCACCAGTTATAAAGCTTTTAAAAACAGAAGAAAAGGGAAAAAAGGAGAACCTCTAATCAAAGGAAACAAAGCAGGGGCTGGGCTCAGTGAAATGACATGTGAAGCTCCAGCATGCCCCTCACCCCAGCACAGATTCAGCTGAGGCTGTACCACCGCCCAGTGCTGTCAGGAGACTCCCTGTCCTAGGATCGCAGATATGCTGGATAATGACAGAAGTGAGAGGACACTGACCATTTCTGAGTGTGAATTAAGATGACTTGACCTGTAGACAACCCTTGACAGTAATGCCGACGTCCTTCCTCACAACACAGGATATGATCTGCATTTCCAGAGAAAATCCTTTATGTACAACGGCCACCTCACTTAATCCATGGAAGTCACAGATCCTGGGCTATTCAAGCGAGCTAAATCGGCTGCTCAAAAGTAGCCATATTTGGGGGCCGGGGAGTTAGCTCGGTGGTTCCGGCGCCTGTCTTGCAAGCGCAAGGGCCCGGGTTCGATTCCCCGGTAACCACATAACAATACTGGGTGTGGAGACCCACACCCAGCAGCAACCAGTACCACATACCGCAGTGCCGGGCGTGGTGGCTCACGCCTGTAATCCCAGCACTCGGGAGGCAGAGGCAGGAGGATTGTGATGTGAGTTTGAGGCTGAGCTCAGGGCCAGCCTAAACCACAAAGCGAGACCCTGTCTCAAAAAACCTAAAAAAAAAAAAAAAAAAGTAGCCATATTTGGTTGCTCTTTTTTTGTTCTTCCCCTATATTTTCACACAAAAATTTTCAGACAAGTCAAATCTAGTAGTTTTGGGAGGTTTTTCGGTGTTTTGACAGGGTCTCGCTATGACATTCAGGCTGGCCTCGCACCTACAGCCAGCCTCTCAAGTGCTGGGACAGCAGATGTGCGCTCACCACACTCAGCTGAGGCAACTAGAGCGCTGTAGAAGGAAGAGCTGATGCTTACTCAGGAGTGTCGATCTCCTCCTACCGCTGAGCAACGGTAAGAAGTGGGCTTCTCGCTATCTTACCTCTTCAGAATTGTCTGGCTCTTCCTGCAAGGCCAGTCGTGCCCAGATGATGACTCTTTCTGCAGTTTTCTCAGCTTCCGCAGGAGGCAGAGACCTCAACAGGAGGAGACAGTCTTCACCCTGTGAAGCCACAGAGAAGGACCGTCAGCAGAGCCCGGCAGAGGGCAATGGCCTTACCTCTTTCTCTTTTACTTCAAGAGAACAAGAAAAACAAAACAGAAACTGACCTCCCTTGCCTACCAAACAGGAGGCCTAGCTCTGCTCTCTAGCACCATAAAAGAAAGAACAGTAAAAAAATAGAACAGTAAAATATAACCTGAAAGACAGGTTAGCTGAGAGGATGTGGCTCAGTGGCATCTCACCTGCCTTGCAACTACAAGGTCCTGAGTCTGAACCCTGGTACTGAGGGAAAAAAAGAGAGAGAGAGAGAGATTACAGTTCAGGAATTTTGTGGGGAAGAGAAGTGGTACTGGGGGTTGAACTGAGGGTAGGCTAACACATGGTAGGCTAACTCTACTACTGAGTGTCATGCCGAACCCATAAATTTAAAATACACCCATGAGTACTAAAAAGTAATACACTGCTTAGGTGTGCTTCTCCTGACAGGATTTTACAAAAATAAAGACACTTAAAAATATGAAAGTAAGCCAGGCATGGTGGTGCAGAGCTGTAATCTGAGCATTCTGGGAGACTCAGGCAAGAAGATTACAATTTTGAGCCCAGTCTGGGTAAATCAGCAACTCAATTGAGTCTCAAAATGAAAAATTTTAAAAAAAGGTAGGCATGTAGCTCAATACGAAGACTCTGGGTTCAATTTCCAGTACTGAGAAAGAAAGGGGAAAAAAAATCCATTATCTATGTTTAAAGAACCAACAGACCTAATAAAACAGCCACTTAAATAGTTTGTTTTCATATCGATATAACTATATTTTGTGAAAGTCAATCTGAACAACTGACTTCTGTTTCCAAGGATTCAGTTACTAAAGGACCCCTATGAAACAATAAACTTTCATACCTGTTCCCTATCAATCAGGTCAATAACTCTTAAACTGTAGATTTCATCGTCAGACAGCCTATATCCATGGGCCACCTTTAAAGCATCTTCTAAGGAAGATGGGACATCCTGTTTGAGAATGTATCTGACCACCCTCTGAAACAGAGATCATACTGCTCATGACGGAACATCACAGAGAAGCCAGGAATCATCGGTTTACCAGGCAAAAGCTATCCAATTAAAGTAATGCAGCAAACACTAGATCATATGAAAGATTAAACATGACATATTCTGAATTTTGCAAGTCTTATTATTCTTTTTTAGCTTAAGTTCCAATTTGATGCCCTTAATACTCTAAATACTAAACATCCTATTTACAATATACCTAAAAAAGTAGTAGAAAATCTAGTTCCATTGACTTTTAAGAAAATCAAATCTTGCAGGCCAGGAATTTAGCTCAGTGGTTCCAGCGCCTGCCTGCAAGCACAAGGGCCTGGGTTTGATCCCCAATAACCACATACCACAATGTGGTAATTCATGTCTGTAATCCCACACTTGGTAGGCAGAGGCAGGAGGATCGCCATGAGTTCAAAGCTAGCCTGAGCCACACAGTGAGCTCAAGACCAGCGTGAACTACAAAGCAAGACCTTGTCTCAAAAAAAAAAAAAAAAAAAAAAGAAAGAATATCAAATCTTTATTAATTTTCCTGTATCGCCCTAGAAATAGAAAGAGATTTTTTTTAATTAGTGAACTTACCATTATTTCATTGTTTAAGAGATTCACTTCTCTTATTCCATAGCCTCGTAAAAGTTTTTTCATCTCCATCAGTTTGTAACTTTCCTGTAATAACTTGACTCTGAAAGTAAATGTATTGATGTTAGCATGGATTGTCATGTTTTTTTTGGGTTTTTTTTTTTGTATGTAGCCCAAACTCATGGTGATTCTCCTGCCTCATCCTCCCAAGCTCTGGGAATACAGGCGTATCCATACCTCACTGGCTCATCTTCTTAATGAAATGGTATGGAAGGGAGTCAATAAAAAACACAACTGTGTATCAATGCTGCATAGCTGCTGAGGGATAGGCAGGAACCTACTTGGGATGGTCCATCTCCAAGTGCTGCTTCACCAGCTGCTCCACAGCCGCGCTCCAGGGAACCACGGCCTTGTACATAATCTTCAGCACAGCGTCGAAGATGAGCTGCAGAGACCACAGGAGAATGCTGACAGCCCCCATCAAACACAGTCTGAGACTATTTTTCCTTCCAACCACAAATGCAGAATTTCTTCCAATTTTCACACATAAAGGCACTTTTATCATTAAGAAACTACAGCAAAGTATTAGCAGAATCATATAGTCTATGCCAGGGGGGTAGTTTCTCTGTTTTTAAAAATATTTTCATGATTTTACTTCCATTATATTTTATAATGGCAAATAATAATGTAATGTCAAACTAAAGGAACAGTACAACATATTGAAAACATGTCTCTGTTATCTGAATAACCACAGAAATCTTGGAGATACCTGCACTTACACGCCAGTTCTTCTAGGGGTAGGAATGAGAATATTTCCACTTTTTAAAAAAATAAAATTATAAGTTGTTTTAATTTTCTTTTTACTCCTTTTTAGTATGATATCAATCCTTCATAAACTTGTCATCTTGATGATCAGAAAAAAGCTTAAAGATCCAGCACTGGGAAAGGGAAACCCAATGGTCCCTGCTTACTCACATCTGTGTCAGATAAGCATCCGATCACTGCCATGGCCTTTGCTTCCCAAGCTGTGTCGAAGAGTGACGTGGACTTTGAACTACATCTCTTTAGTAAATCCTAGGAAAAGATATATATGGATATATATGCCAAAATTAAAACTTCTCACTAAAAAACTGTAAACACACTGAGATAGACTTAAACAGCCTTTATAGATCTATAAAACAACAAAAACCAAATCCTAATTAGTCATGAATGTGGAACAATAAATAAAAATTAAACTGGATTATGATGATCCATACCCAGTACTCGGGGAGACTTAAGCCAATAAGATCTCCATGAGTCCAAAGCCTGGGCTTCATAATTAATTTAAGGCCCACCTGAAGTATATGGTAAGACTACCTCAAAAAACAAAAAAGGAAATTGTCTGAAGTTTACGGCTCAGTATAATTATAGGTACAAAGAATGTAAAAGAGAAACCTTAGGCAACTTGAAAACATAATGTTAAATGAAACAAGTCAGACCAACAAGAACAAATACTGCAAGGTTCTGTTAAACAAGAAACATGGACTGCAAATGTAGCACAGCACCTGCCTGGCAAGCAAAAGGCCCTCACTTTAATTCCTGGTAGCAAAAAAAAAAAAAAAAAGAAAAGAAACACACACACAAAATAAACACAAAATATATACACATATACTAAAATAAAGAGCTAAATGGGAGATTAAGAGGAAGTAGGGAGAATTTCATATACTTTCCCAAATTAAATCCCACTGTTTTAGAAATATTTCAACATATATGCTTAATGTATTTCAATTATAGTACTAGTTTATCTTAGTTTTTTGAAAATAAAGTTTGTATTGGTTTTTTTTTTTTTTTTTTTTTTTTTTTTTTTTTTTTTTTTTTTTTTTTTTTTTTTTTTTTTTTTTTTTTTTTTTTTTTTTTTTTTT
>PVIR01001541.1:0-63874 GCA_004026965.1 Petromus typicus | reverse complement strand
TATCTGACAGGGCCAGAGATGTAGCTCAGTGGCACCATGTCTGACCGGCAAGCACAAAGTGCTGATCTCAATCCTGGTACAGGGAAAAAAAAATTTGAAAATGGGCTGGGTGCAGTAGCCCACACCTATAATCACAACACATGGGAGACTGAGGCAGGAAGATCACCAAGAGGCCAGCCTGGGATATATAATGAGTCGAAGGCCAGCCTGAACTACATAGTAAGACTCTGTCTCAAAAATAAAATTAAAGTGAAAATAATAATGAACTGTCAAAGATTTAGGGTTTAATAATTAAGAACACTAGCAGAGTGCAGCGGCACACACCTGTAATCCAGCACTCAGGAAGCTAAAGGATCACCTACGTTCCAGGACAGCCTAAACTATATTGCAAGATCCTATCTTACAAAATAAAGACCAAAAAAAAAAAATTAAGAAAGCCATTAAACAAGTACCCTCCCCCCCAAAAAACGTGCTTTACAACATAAACCTTTCTATATGTAATGGTTATTTGTAAATAGTCAGTCAGTTGTCACTTGGCATGAGAAAACGGTTTTCCAGATTTGAGCATAAATTATCAGCAACCTCAACACCTTTGCACGGCCAGGGTCTTATTTCCTCCTTCCAGTTCTTCAGCCCCAGCCTGGATCAGGAAGTGATGCTTTTTCCCAGATCAGCAATGTCACTACACTCATATCATCAGCTCTTCCAGTGATCTGGTGTAAACATTACCTTCCATATACTCTAGGAACCTGTTTATCACTCAACTAAGAATCAGTGTAAAGTTTGGGATTCTCTTCAGGCATCTCCATGGTCCCTAGCTTGGCAGTGACCCATATGTTCATGTGGCCTACCAGATGGCCCCAGGCTGTCACTGTGCATTATGAGACACTCAGAACATCCCAATAAAACTTCTGGGCCAGGGATTTAGCTCAGTGGTTCTGGCGTCTGCAAGGTCCTGAGTTTGATCCCCAGCATCACACATCATAATGCTGGGTGTAGTAGCTCACCCCTATAATTCTTGCACTCAGGAGGCAGAGGCAGGAGGAGTGCCGTGAGTTTGAGGCTAGCCTAGGCTACATAGTAAGTTCAGAGCCAGCCTGAACTACAGAGTGAGAGCCTGTCTCAAAAGAAGAAAAAAAAAGTTCTCATTCACATTTATTCCTGCCTCTAATATTTTTGGATGACCACTAAAATATAAACTCTCCAAAAACAAAGTAAGAACTGTAACACGTCAATAATAGTCATGTTACAGATGATAATCAAAATAATCTAGGGCCAGGGATGGAGTTCAGTGGCACTGCACCTGCCTGGCAAGCACAAAGTCCTGAGTGCAATTCCCAGTATCATAGAAATTACAAAATAATAAGGCTTGTTTCAAAGAATGATTGGTAAAAAGCCAAGTATACTAGTCCAAGTATATTAACATGAACATTACAACTTGTTAGTAATTACAGAAAATAGTTTCATTAACTTATTTTACCTTGAATAATTTCTGCATCAACTAAATTTGTAAGTATCATTTCTTTCTTGACAGAGTCTGGTTCCCATTTTGAGAATACACAATCACCATTTCCCTAGAAAGCAAAAATAGTATAACAGTTGTAAATTTGGCTCTAAGATCTAGATATTTCTCAAAGTAAAAAAATGATGTACTCCCAGCACTTGAGAGGCAGAAGCAGGAGAATGGCCATGAATTTGAGGCTGGCCTGGGCTACGTATCGAGTTCAGGGGCACACTGAACTACAAAGCAAGACCCTATCTCAAAAAACTAAGAAAAGGGCCAAGGATTTAGCTCAGTGGTTCTGGAGCCTGCCTTGCAGGTGCAAGGGCCTGGGTTCGATCCTCAGTAACCACATACAATAACTGGCTTAGTGACTCACGTCCACCTGCAATCAGTACCACATACCACAGTGCAGGGCGTGGTGGCTCAAACCTGCAATCCCAGCATGAGGGAGGCAGAAGCAGGAGGATTGCTGAGTTCGAGGCTGAGTTCAGGACCAGCCTGAACTATAAAACAACATCTTGTCTCAAAAGAAAGAAAGAAAGAAAGAAAGATACATGAAAATTGTGTATATTACTCATTCTAAAATATATGTAAATATTCAAGCCCAATTAGCTTTTATCTCCCAGTTCCTCACGATTTCAAGGATGCACTGTAGAAGACTGTTTATTTAGTCAGCTTATGAGTAAGACAACTAGCTAGAAAAAGGGCCTGAGATAGAGTGGGTGTTCAGCGATGCCAATATGAACTGCGAAACTTTTATTTTTGGTACTGCGGATTAAACTCAGGACCACTGACCTAAACCCCCGGCCATTTTAGTTTCAGAAGAGAATGAGAAGAACTGAATGTTGACAGTCATTATTATCACATGCATAACAGTTAATAAGGAGGAGGCATATTCAGGGATCTTGTCCTGAAATGGCATAGTATGAGTTCGAACCCTGGTACCACCAAAAAAAAAAAAAAAAAAAAAAAAGACATGGTATGAACTGTAAAACTTTCTCCAGCACATTGGCCATTTTCTCATTTTACTAATAACAACTACTTGCAAGTAGATCAGCTAGCCAAGAATGAGAACAGAGGAGGGCTGCTTAAAGATTGGAATTAAAAAAGATTTTTTATTCGCTAGGATCATGCTCTAAAATAGGTTTTCAACTTTATTTCAAGATTCCAAGGATCTGTAAATCTAGACAGGAAAAACATATTTACATATTCATTTGGAAGAATCACTTGAGGTTTGGCACTTCTTTTACTTTCAAACATAAGCACAAAACAAAACAGTAGGCTCCAGAGAACTTTTGAATTTGTCATCAAAAGTAAAGGTACCTGGCTGGGGATTTAGCTCAGTGGATCCAGCGCCTGCCTTGCAAGCCAAGGTCCTGAGTTCCACCCCGATAATCACATACCACAATGCCAGGTGTGGTGACTCACACCTATCAGCAATCTGTACTGGCACAAACACAATGCTGGGCGTGGTGGCTTACTGTGTCTATACCGCCAGCACTGAGAAGCAGAGACAGAAGGATGGCTGTGAATTCAGGCTTGCCTGGGCTACATAGTAAGCTCAGGGCCAGCCTAAACTACAAAAGTGAGACTTAGTCTCAAAAAAAAAAAAAAAAAAAAAACCCTGTGATTAAAAAAAATATATATGTGATTTCAAGCTGAGAGTTTAGCTTGGTGGAAGAGCACTTGCCTAGCACATCCAAGGCCCCAGGTTTAATTCTCAGTACTATAAAAGCAAAAATCAAACAAATTAATCTGTGACTTCTATTTAGTGACAAAGTTATAGGCACTATTGTAACTGTGGAATATTCTGATTTTATTTTTGTTGTTTCTGTCTATAATCAGAATTGAAAGAAATGCTAAAGTTTCAGGGCAAGACTAATGAAAATAAAGATGCAGGGCCAGGGATTTGGCTCATTGGTTCAAGTGCCTGCCTTACAAGCTCAAAGTCTGTAGTTCGATTCCAGGTAACCACATACAACAGTAACTTCTAGGCTTTCCTGGGCTACATAGTGAGCTCAGGGCCTGCCTGAACTACTAAGTGAGATCCTGTCTCAAAAACAAAAAGAAAGAAAGAAAGAAAGATACAATATTTTTCTTTTTGGAAAGAGATCTTTCCAAAGATATCTTTTCCAAGATAAAACTTTAGGTTTTTAAAAATTAATTTCATTAACCTAATATAATTTTAATTAAGCTATTTTTATAGTTCCTTTTCTCTAATTTGTGTAAATTAGAAATTTAAAAAATTGGCATGCTATCAGAAAATACTTTGAGAAACAAAAAAAAATTTTATAAAAAGACTTACCCCAATTATTATAGGAGTTTCACTTGCTAAATCTCCAGCTACAAGATTGAGACAACCAAGAGTATGATAATTTTCAGTAGAAATAAAACTGGATCTGATTTGTCCCTGTAACTATAAAATTTTCCAAATTAGGTTATATACATATTTATGCCCCACCAAAAAGTACAAGACTCAGCTTATATCAGCGATGAGCATACTTTCAAATAAATTATTAAAACATTTTATCATAGTAATTACTAAAATATCAACTAGTAGGTCAATTACATATAGAAACATTCTACATTATACTGAATTTAAATTGAAAGACAATAATACAGTTTTGCTTTCTTACTTTTTTGGCTGCATCCAAATCTATATTCTCAATCGCTGCATTAAAAAAGAAAGCAGATTAAACTTATAGTATCATTCTAAGAAATAATTCAAGTCACTCTTTTTGTTTCAAAGTGAAATTAATGCATGTTAGCTCAAAGAACTCAGGACAGAAGAAATAAATTGGTGATGACTTTTTGGTTTCAGCACTGACTAATGCTATAAACCCTGGGTGTATGTTGTTTTCAGGGCAGTGGCCAAGCCTACTTAGCATCACTACAGTGTCTCCAGGTACTTTCCGCAGCCATGCTTCTCCCAAACAAGGGGGTCTTCTTGCCCCACTTCTGCTAGTCTTATTCAAATTCTCAAGTCTTATCAGTGAAGTTTCATCACTTCTCACTCTTCTGGAATAGCTCCTTTAATACCCATCTAGCTTTTTAATGAAACTATGGACAACTATGGATCTCAAATCTCCTGATAACTAGTTCAGACCTATTTCTGGCAGGCATGGTGGAATATGCCTGTAATCCCAGCACTTGGGAGGCCAAGGCAGGAGGACTGCTGAGTTCAGGCCTGGCCTGAGCTACATAATGAGTTCAGGGCCAGCCTGAACTACAAAGGGAGACTGTCTCGAAAACACAAACAAACAAACAAAAAAATGAAACATTAAAAAAAATTTGTCTTGATTCAATTCTTCAATCTTATTGGCTGAGATGGATTATGATTCTGCACTGTAAACGATGGTCACTTCCATTTCCAAGTTCATTTACTACACCAAAAATCATTTATTATTGTGCTAGCATATGTCTTACCATCTGAACTAAGCTCCAAATTCCTTGAAGCTGTAGTCAAAGTGTATCTCTTGAAATTCTACTGTAGCCATTACAGGAGGTAAGTATACTCTGTATCACAGCATACAATTAAACTAAAATATTCTTTTTCTTTCTTTCTTTTTTTTTTTTTTTTTTGTAAGTTTTTTGAGACAGGTCTCGCTTTCTAGTTCAGGCTGGTCTTGAACTCAGCCTTGAATTCAGCAGTCCTCCTGCCTCTACATCCCAAGTGCTGGGATTACAGATGTGAGCCACCATGCCTGGTACTGTGGTGGGTGGTACCAATTGCTGTTGGGCACGAGTCACCACACCTGGCATTGTTGCATGTGGTTACCAAGGATGAACTCAGACCCTTGAGCTTGCAAGGCAGATGCCAGAAGAGCTGAGCTAAATCCCCAGCCCCTTAAACTAAAATATTCTTAAGGAGAATATTTCAAAATTTACCTGAAAAACTAATAAATATTGCTGCAAATCAATAAGAAAATACTGTTACTTACCATGCTGAATTTTTACAAGCTGAAGGTTTGTAATATAAAAAAATCCATTGTTTGTAAGAAGCAACATATAATAAGTACCTGTGAAAATAATATCAAAATGAATCTCTAAAAGGCATTATTGACATAAATTTAAACAAGGATTTTGAACTACCTTAAAAATGTCAATTTTCTCATTTAAATTCTAGTTAAATATCATAAAGTCTTTGAAATTTTTATTTGAAAACAAAATTTGCCTTATTAGAAAAAATTAAGATATACAAAATAAATTATTGTCCAATTCACATTGATCAAAATTAAAATATGACAAGTATCCTAAAACCCATGAAAACTTTCTTTTTTGTAATAATGTTTCCTTAGCTGGGTATGGTGGCACATAGTTCTAATTCCAGCACTCTGGAAGCTGAGGCAGGAAGATGTCAAATTCAAACCCAGCCTATGTAACTTAGTCATTAGTGACAGCCTGTTTGAAAAATATACTTTGGGGGCCGAGGAATTAGCTCAGTTTTTCTGGCATCTGCCTGGCAAACGCAAGGTCCTGAGTTCAGTCCCTGGTAACCACATACCACAATGCCGGATGGGCATGGTGTGATGGCTCACACCTATAATCCCAGCACTCAGAAGGCAGAGGCAGGAGGATTGCTGTGAGTTGGAGTTTGGCTTGGGCAACATAGTGAGTTCAGGGCCAGGCTGAACTACAAAGCGAGACCCTATCTCAAAAATAAATAAATAAATAAATAAATTTTCAGTGAAAAGTTCTTAGTTCAATCTTCAGTACCACCAAACAAACCCCCAAACCACAACACAAAAACAAATTCATGCTATAAAGGTAAATTTAGAATATTATATTTAGGAAAATTGCTGGGCATGATGACACATGCCTACAATTCTCGCATTCAGGAGGCTGAAGCAGAAAAATCCTAAGAAATTCAAGGCTGGCCTGGGTTACACAGTGAGTTCAAGGCCAGCTTGAACTACATAACAAGACTCTGAAAAAAAAAAAAAAACTCCACCATATTTAATCCTCTGAAAAAATTTAAAATTTTAAAAACTGTTTCTATAATATATGCATCAGTGGAAAATTTAACAAGAAATTTATGTGTCGTTTAACAATAAATATATACCCTTGATTAAACATAAATATGGGGTTTGGGCTGAGTATTTATCAGAAGCTATGACAAAAAAAAAAAATTTCAAGCATATTTACCTTCCTTTAAACCATCTTTTTCAATAATAAGATTCCGGTAAGTAGGTTGGTTTTCATCATTAATTTTCTCAACGAAAGCCTAATTGGAAATTTATTTCAAATGATAAAATTAGAAAATTATTATGTACCAATAAAATTAACTTTTATCTTTTTTTTTTTCAGTACTGGGGATCAAACTCAGGCCCTTATGCTTGCAAGGCAGGGGCAGTACAACTTGAGCTAAATCCCTGGGCCCCAGAATTATTTTTTTTAATGTTACTAAAGGCAGGGGATGTAATCCAGCAGTGCAGGGCCTACCTACCATGTATGGGCACCTGAGTTGAATTCCTAGTACCAGGGGGAAAAAAAGGTTAGAAAAATGCAATAAAAGATTATATTCTTTTGGGGGGGGGGACAGGGTCTTGCTTTATAGTTCAGGATGGCCCTGAGCTCACTATGTAGCCCACTCTAGCCTTGAACTCTTGGCAATACTCCTGCCTCTGCTTCTCAAGTGCTGGGATTACAGGTATGAGCCACCACACCCAGCACTTTGATGTGGTACTAGGACTCCAACTCAGGATATTGTGTTTGCCAAGCAGATGAATAAACCACTGAGCTAAATCCCCGGCACTCTTTTATTTAGTTTTTTTGAAACAGAGTCTCTCTTTGCAGTTCAGGCTGTCCCTGAATTCACTATATAGCCCAGGCTGCCCTTGAACTCATCAATCCTCCTTCCTCTGCCTCGGGAGCGCTGGGATTACAGGTGAAAGCCACCATACCCAGTGAGATTATATTCTTTAAATCCTAGCATGGCTGAGAATTTAGCTCAGTATCATCATGACTGCCTTGCAGGCACAAGGTCCTGAGTTTGATCCTTGGTATTAAAAAAACAGAATTATTATTTACCATTAGCAATAATTCTGCCTATATTCTAAACACTTAATTTTAAAATGGAAATTACTTTTTAGACAAGAATATTAAATATCTTTAAAGCTTATTTTTAAAATTTTACTTCATATGTTCCTGAGGTTGATTCTCATGTAATGTAAAAACCAATTATTCTTTCATTTAAAATCCAGGTAATAGTTTATAAGAGCTTTAGTTATCTAAAAGTTTAGATTTTATGTAAACATGAAAACAAAATCTTACATTAGTGAGTAATGTCTGTTTTGATGTGACATGAATAAGATGCAAGTTGCCATTTCTCTCCCCGACCAAAAGAAACTTTCCTTCGTGACACAGGCCAACTACATCCACTTCCGTATCTGGAAATTTGAAATCAAGGTTACAAGCTTCCTTTAAAAATGTTTATTTTCAATACAAAAAAATGCAAACAAGGCTGGGGATGTAGCTCAGTGGCACCACACCTGCCTCATAAGCACAAGTTCTGAGTTCAATCCCTGGTACAAACAAGAAAGAAAAACAAGACAAGTAAACTAAATTACTGCTTTACAAATATGTTCTGTCTTAGATGAGAGAATGGATTATTACAGTATCCTTTGAGACTCAGTGTCCCACTACCCTCAACAAACAAACAAAACAAGCTCAGTGGCACCTGCCTGTAATCCCAGCACTCTGAGAGGTTGAGGCAGAAGGACCAAAAGTTCAAATCCAGCCTACTTTAGTGAGATCCTGCCACAAAATTTGAAAAAAAAAAAGGACACACATTCTTGAGCTTTGACTAATCTTATTAGAAATAATGGAGTAAAGAAACGGCAGTCCAGGGCCAGGATTTAGTTCAAAGGTGCCAGTGCCTGTCTTGCGAGCACCAGGGCCCGGTTCCATCCACTGGTAACCACATACAATACTGGGCGTGGAGACTCACCCCAGCAGCAATCAGTACCACATACCACAGTGCCAGGCGTGGTGGCTCACACCTGTAATCCCAGCACTCGGGAGGCAGAGGCAGGAGGATTGCTGTGATGAGTTGGAGGCTGAGCTCAGGGCCAGCCTGAACTACAAAGTGAGACCCTGTCTCAAAAAAAAAAAAAAGAAATGGCAGACCATTACACAATGATAGCAAGATTTTTTTTTTTTGACACAAGGGTCTTGCTTTTGTGGTTCAGGCTGGTCCTCAACTTACTTTGTAGTTCAAGCAAGCCTCAAACTCACAGCAATCCTCCTACCTCTGTCTCATGAGTGCTGGGATTACATGCATGAGTCATCACGCCAGGCACTGTGGTATGTGGTTCTGATTGCTGGTGGGTATGAGTCACCCCACCCAGCATTGTTGTACGTGGTTACTGGGGACAGAACTAGGGACCTTGTGCTTGCAAGGCAGGCGTGGGAATCACTGAGCTAAATGCCCGGACCAAGATATATTTGTCTTGTAAGGTATTTCATTACATTAGCCTTACCAAATATAAGGTGCAACTGAAGTGATTTACAAATACTGTCGAGCAGTATCACTGATTGGTCAGCTACAATTATAAATCCATCATTCAAACTACACGCTTGAATCTTTGGATTTAACGAGGCCTGTGGGAGAGAAATCAAGATCAGTATTAAAACATTTTTATACAAGTTTAACAGTACTTATCAATAATGGAGTCCCAAATAACCTATTCTAAAACAACCAGAAAGACCTTTAGTCCATCTATCTATCTAGCTATCAAGTCTGTGTAGACTGTCTTAAACCTGCACAGGTTTCTGAGTAGGGCAATAGTCCAGGATGGATTTTCCCTTGTTTCTCAAAGGGTGCATCTCATGTTGCAGGAGCCAGGCATTAACATAAACCAGTGAGGAGCCAGGGATTTAGCTCAGTGGTTCTGGCGCCTGTCTTGCAAGCGCAAGGATCCGGGTTTAATTCCCCAGTAACCACATACCATACTGGGCGTGGAGACTCACGCCCAGCAACAACCAGTACCACATACCACAGTGCCGGGCGTGGTGGCTCACGCCTATAATCCCAGCACTCGGGAGGCAGGGGCAGGAGGATTGCTGTGATGTGAGTTTAAGGCTGAGCTCAAGGCCAGCCTGAACTACAAAGCGAGACCCTGTCCCAACAAAAAAAACCTAACAGTGAACTGGCTCAACATCTGAGTGGCACAGCCACACTTCGGAGCACAGTTACAGTGACTATGAGCTGGAGGGTAATGCTCCCACAGCAAAGAACCTGCACAGAGCAGCATCCGCATCTGTAGTGGAAGGCTCCGAGGAAGCACAACTGGCCACACTTCCCAACTTGTCCAGGGAAGGAGGACTTCTGTGTGAAACATGCTTATTGTTTTTAATATTGGTGGCAAAGTCAGTATCTTTAAAAATACTCTGTTAGCCAAAACTGAGTCTTCGGCATTTCATCAGTGAACTAGATCTCCCCATATAATTTGTCTTGGAGCTGTCAGACCAGATTCATGGTGGAGAGAGCTCAATCACTTATCAACTAGCTGAGGGATCGGGGGCAAATGCCTCAGCAGCCTCCCTGGATAGCAGCAGCGACAGTAACAGAGACACCTACAGTGCTTGTCTGTGTGGAAACCAAATAAACTAATTTGCAGAAAGGGCCTGGAAGACAGCCTTTGCACGTGGCACACTCTGCACAAACGTTAACTGCTCTTTCTTGGTGAAATGAGCCAATTATTTCAATTTATGCCTTTTCCAAGGGTCGCCTTCCTGTATAATTCCTGAAAGTTCCACCACATTCAGATCGCTCTTCCATTCTTTCTACTGCTTCAACTAGTGAACAGTTATACCAAAGCAATAGGGATGGTGCTCTCCAGGAATCTGCTGACGCTGTTCTCTCTGCCTGAGCTGCTCTGCTCCTGTCTTCCTTTCGTCTTCCTCCTCCCCTTTTTCTTTTATTTTGCAGTCCCAGGGATTGATCTCAGGAGCCTACACTAAGTTATATTCCCAAGTTTTAGCTTTTATTGAGTCAGGGTCTTGCTCAGTTGCCCAGGCAGGAAAACTCAAAATCTCTCTCTCTCTCTCTGTGGTGCTAGGGATCAAACTCGGGCCCAATACCACTTGAGCTAACTCCCCAACCCTGAACTCAAACTTTCAATCATCTTTTTGACCCTCCTAAATAGTAGGTGCACAACCATCTCCAGCTCTTTCCTTTCTTCTCAGGATCCAAGTCGAGCAGAACTGCATTAGGAAGAGCTCCTTAAACTGTCAAAGCAACATGAGCTCTCTATCCTTTGACTTCCTACATTTTTTGTCTGTATCATTCATATGGCACTCAATACGTGACTCACAGCCAAATTATCTCCCACTGGTTATGTTCTCTGTGCTTAACTTTAAGGTAAGTTCCTAAAAGGGATATATGCCATCTTATATCCAAGTGCCTAGCATAAGGCTCTGAACTGGTCAGGGTAGGGACAACTGATGTTCAAAACATGACAAGTATACTAGGTATGGCGGTTCATGCCACAGATCGCAGCACTCTGACAGGCTAAGGCGGGAGGATACCAAGTTCTAGTGAAATCTGTGGAATTTAGTGATTTAGTAAGGCCCCCTCTCAAAGAAAAGAGCAGAAATGTATCTCAGTGCAAAGGCCCTGCAGTTCAATCCCAGTACTGCCCCACACAAATTTTTTTTTAAACCACATATTGAGTATATGCTACAAACTAATAGATGGAATTTTACTTTATTTACTTTTTTTTGGCGGTACTAGGGGTTGAACAGAGGATCTTGTGCTTGCCAGGTGGGTGCACGGCACCACCACACTACTTCTCCAGCTAACAGATGGAGTTTTAGCTGTTAAATGAGTCTGAGATGAACCCCAAGCTCAATACACATAAACAACATTTTTGGGGGGACAGGGTCTCACTTTGTAGTTCAGGCTGGCCCCAAACTCACTATGTAGCCCAGGCAAGCCTTGAACTCACAGCAATCCTCCTGCCTCTGCCTCCCGAGTGCTAGGATTACAGGCGTGAGTCACCACACCTGGCACTGTTGTATGTGGTTACCAGAGATCAAACTTGAGACCTTGCGCTTGCCAGGCAGGCGCCAGAACCACTGAGCTAGCCCCAACAACTATTTTTAATTGAAGCTCTCAGAAGTCAGGAGAGGCCTGGAGGGAGAACTTTTATATGTAAAGCTCCCAGTAACATAAAAAAAATTAGGTGGGCACAGTGGACTATACCTATAACCTGTGGTACTCAAAACACTAAGGCAACAAAATCATGAGTCTGAAGTCAGCCTGTATAACACAGTGCAAAACCAGCCTAGACTATTACATGGAGAGACCTTGTCTCAAAATGCAAAAATATAAAATATATACACACACGTATTTAAGAAATGTTATTTTCTTCTTACAGAATATTTAGTATACATTAAATCTGTACTTTTAAGAAGTAAACAATAGCAAAAAATACAATATATCTGTAATAGTTATAAGATAATTACAATCAGAAATTATGTGATCCATGGTAAACTTGTAGCGCTGTAGGCCAAGAAAAATATGCAAGTTTAAATCTGCATAAAGAATGATTTGCTAGCCAGTCATGGTGGCCCAAACCTGTAATCCCAGGACTCTGGGAGGCTGAGGCATGAAGATTACAAGTTTATAGTGAAACCCTGTCTCAAAATTAGAAAATAATGGGCTGGCAATGAAGCTGAGTACGAAGGCCGTGGGTTTAACCCCGAGTATCACCACCAAAAAAGAAAGGATTTCTTGCTGGGCATTTTGGTCCACACTGTAATTCCAGCTACTCAAGAGATTGAGATAGAAAAAAAGAGAGAGAGAGAGACCGAGGCAATAGGATCACAAGTTCAAAAAGCAATCTGAGCAATTCAGTAAAAATGTATCTCAAAATAAAGTTTAAAAATGTTGAGGGCCGGGGAGTTAGCTCAGTGGTTCCGGCGCCTGTCTTGCAAGCGCAAGAGCCCAGGTTTGATCCCAGTAACCACATACAATACTCGGCGTGGAGACTCATGCCCACTGGCAATCAGTACCACACACCACAGTGCCAGGTGTGGTGGCTCACGCCTGTAATCCCAGCACTCAGGAGACAGACAGAAGGATTGTCATGAGTTTGAAGTTGGCCTGGGCTACAAAGTGAGATCTGGGCCAACCTTAACTACAAAGCAAGATCCTGTCTCAAAAAAAAAAAAAAAAAGTCAGGCTAGGCACAGTGGTGGATGTTTGGAATCCCAGTAAATACATTACTGGACTATAATACTATAACAAATGATCAGCTCTATTTTCTCTAGAAGAAATATTAATTCACAAACATCATCAACATTTTATGAGAAACAAAGTACGTTGAGGAAAATTTGAGATTAAAAAAAAAATAACAGTGGCATTTTCTATCAAAAGCAAAGGATAGTCCAGAGATGTACCTCAGTGAATGGGGTGCCTGCCTGGCAAGGTCCTGAGCTCAAACCCTGGTACCACACACACAAGCGCACTCACCTACATACACACACATGCACACATACACACACATATACATACACACACACACACACACACACACACACACACACACACACACACACACAAAGTGACATCTCCAGTCCTTTTTCATTTCTTTAAAAACTTTGATATAAAGTATTGCAAGCTGCCCAGGCTGGCTTCAAACTTGTGATCCTTCTGCCTTAACCTCCCAAATAGAAGGGATCACAGGTGTCTACCACACCCAACTAAAAACATTATTTTTTTGAGGAAAGGAGGATTGTACTCTCCAACTGAGCCACATTCTCAGCACTAAAGTCCTTACCTTTTTTTCCGAGGAGATCTTCACAAGCAAATCTACTTGATACAAAGCAGCGCCATTCTCTTTTCTTGAACCAACACTTAGGTATCCACTTCCTGTATCATCACTTGTTAGCAACTCAATATCATTCCACATGTTTTGGATAGTGTCTGAGTCAGGAAGAGTCTCTGCTGTGACAGAAAGACTAACTTGTCTTGTTGCACTGAAATCACTTCCTTGTAAATGAAAAGGCCTACTTAAAAAAAAAAAATCCAAAAAATTAGTATCAACAGACAAAAATTTCTTTGCATTCATGTTATTTGTGGTCACCAGATAGTTTGAGTCAAAAAATGGAAATGACTTTTACCAAAAAAATCACATTGGTTCATACACACAAACTAACAATTCTGATATCACCAGTGTATCTGAAAGCTTCAGAGACAATATATGCTCAATTATATATTGAAATTATAACTAAGTTATAACTTTATTGCTATACTGATTAAAGAGTTCATACATCATTTCAGATGATGAACCTTTAATCAGTACAGCAATAAAGGGCACAATGGTTGTTTTGGAATAGAATATATAATAGCACATATAATAGAACACAGGTTTTGAAACGAGACTGAAAGAGATATCTCAGGATGGCTAGACTCCAGATAAACTTTTTTTGAAAGTCCATTCATCTTTTCACAGTATTGTTATAGGATTGGTTTTAAAGGCAGAGGATGAAAAATATTGATTAGATTTTTATATTGAAAACCTCAGGAGAATCATACAACCATCTCATTAACAAAGATTTTCCTAATTCATATTATCTGTGGTCTGCTTAAGAACAGTACTAAAGTGGGCTGGGGATTTAGCTCAGTGGTTCTGGTGCCTGCTTGCAAGCGCAAGGACCCGGGTTTGATTCCCAGTTAACCACATACCATACTGGGCATGGAGTCATACTCAGCAGCAATCAGTACCACATACCACAGTGCCAGGGACTCACACCTATAATCCCAGCACTTGGGAGGCAGAGGCAGGAGGATTGCTGTGATGTGAGTTTGAGGCTGAGCTCAGGGCCAGCCTGAACCACAAAGCCAGACCTCTAAACAAAAATCAAAAAACAACAACAAAAAAAAAACAGTACTAAAGTAAAAACAATCCTTAGATGAAGATTAGAAACTTTGTAATAAGTACTATCAGAAGCATGTTTTGGCTGGGAATGCATGGCACATACATATAAACTGAGCACTTAGGAGTTTAAGGCAGAATGAATTCAAGGCCAGCCTCAACTACAGATTCTGTCTCAAATTCCCCCACTTCCAAAAAGAAGCATATTTTAAAATCTTACAGGAGAGTCAGGAGATGTAGCTCAGTGATAGAGTTTAAGTAAAAGGCACAGGAAGTACAGCACAAGGAACAATTTTTATCTTTTAACTTATTATTGTTAGGGAGGAACAATTTGTGGGTTGTGTTTTTTGAGAAAGGGTCTCACTATGTAGTTCAGGCTAGCCTTGAACTCACTAAGTAAATCAAGCTACAATCCTCCTGCCTCCGCCTCCTAAATGCTGGGATTACAGGTGTGCACCACCACCCCCAATGGGAGGAACAATTATTTTTATTCTTTCAGTACCAGAGATCAAGCTTAGGACCTTGCACTTGCCAGGCAGGCAGCAGTGACCCTGAGCTACAATCCCTGGCCTTTGGGAAGGACAATTTTTAACTCCATGCCCCCATGAGCTTTCCTTGAACAAATAATCTCTGCTTTCCTTAATTCTCTAATTTTTTTTTTTTTCAGTTATTTGAGACAGAGTCTCACTTTGTAGTTCAGGCTGGCCCTGAGCTCAATGAGTAGCCCAGACACGCCTCGAACTCACAGCAATCCTCCTGCCTCTGCCTCCTGAGTGCTGCGATTATAAGGCTGAGCCACCACGCCCGGCTAATTCTCTAATTTATAAAATAGAAATATATTTGAATTGACCTGAAAGGGTTGTTTTCAATGTTCACAGAACAATGATGCTTAGTTTAAGGTAAACACTCAATTGAGTTTATTCATGGAAGCAGGTAACATTTGGGCTGGGAATTTCAGGTTACAAAGGTGTTTTAAATACAGAGTTCTTACTAAGAGTGTAAGGAGGTGGGAGCCAGGTTGCATGCCTATAATCCCAGCACTCAAAAGGCTGAGGCAAGTTCATGACCAGCCTGGGCTTCAGAGTAAATTCAAGACCAGCCTTGACTACATAGCAAGACTCTATTTCAAAAAAATAAAAACAAAAACATAAGGACATAAGAATGTTAGAAGATAAGAATATTTACGGTTGATGTTTGAGAGGGAATTGGGAAGAGATTAGGATAGGAGGAATAGGTTAGGGTAGCAACCCAGAGCTTTCACACCAAGCTATAGCACTGGCCCTTTTTATGTTTTCTAGTGCGTATTATATGTCAGCAACTGTTCTAGGCGATGTGAATAGTTATGGATGAGATATATTTTCCATTATTAAGTTTATATTCTTGCGAGAACAATAATAGTTAACATGTATTGATGGTTCTTGGGTACTCAATTCTGAATGTTCTATTTAATGTGTACGATTTATTTTTTATTTTGTTCAAAAACATGTTGCCCAACCTTGTTAAATGCCCTCCCAACAAAAAATATGCCAATTAGCTCAGTGGTAGCTGAAAAAAAGTTAAGATAAATGGGAGGAAAGTGGTTTCAGAACCTTTTTAGGAGGGGAAAGAGCTGTTATTTTAATATCTAAATAACAGGCCAAGCACAGGCAAAAAGCCATGCAAGCAAAGAGCACAGTGCGTGTGTGAGGCCAAGAGATTGGAGAGAGCTGGGGGCTAAGCGCGAGGGGACTATGGTGTTGGAAAGTAGAGCAATGGAAATGAGACCTCAATTGCAAGAAAGGATTCTGCCAGGTGCAGTGGTATATGGGAGGCTGAGAAAAGAGGATAGAAAATTGGAGGCCAAGCCCCGCCTGGTACGTCACGTCTCTAATTTCAGCACTTGGGAGGCTGAGAGGCAGATGGATGGCCTCGAGTTCAAGGCCAATTTGGATACATAGTGCGTCTGTCTCAAAGAGACAAAGAGAAAACTGGAGGCTAGCTTGGACAACTATGCAAAAAAAAATTCAAGACAGGGTCTCGTTGTGTAGCTCAAGCGTGCTGTAATCCAGGATGCCATGAACCTGCCGCAATCCTCCTGCCTCAGCATCACGCGTGGCGGGAGAACAGGGATACCTTTGTAAATTTTTATGTCAAAAATAAAGTAAGGGATTGTGAGAGCACTTCAGTAGTAGCACTTCCCTAGCATTCTAGAGGCCCTGGTTTCGAGCTCCATTACCAGGAGGGAAAAACAAAAAAAGATTTTGTCCTCAATATAGAGTGGAGGGAAGTAAGCAGACCAATGATAGGCTCACAGAAGTTTTGACAACACCCAGCCGGATGGAGAACAGATTAGGGGATGCAGGACAAACGAGACAAAACGCTGTTAATCAGGCTTCTACACAGAAAAGCTGACACAAACTCGGCTGCCAGCAGCAGGAAGCAACTGCAACCACTCTCCCGCCAGCGTCTACATGCGAAAATACACCCAAATAGGTTGAAGTCCTTGCAACCCCACTCCCAGATCCCTAAAGCAGCGTAATTGCCCACCCCCTACCTGCAACTGAAGAAACTAAAAGGGAACACACAAGTACTTGGTCCCTCTTTCTCACTCACCCCAATCTCTTTAGGTTCCTTCCCAAGGGTTTGAATTGGCGGGAGAATACCACTCCCAACCCCTTCTACGGCGGCCGGAGGAGGCCAAGATTGCTCTAAACTCGAAAAAGGAAGTCGCCCCACCCTAAATTGTTGTCATTCTCGTCTAGCAACTGTAGTCTCTGCTGTATTTTAGGCCCCGCCTTTTTCTGTGGCTCTACGAACCGCTTTGAAATACCAACCAATACCCGCCTCGAACCACGTTGCTATAGACACTCGTCACCACCCCTTTTTCCCAGTAAGCTGTGCGACTCGCAGGGCCTCGTCTCTTTTGTCCCATCCGGGTCTCTCGCGCGAGCGAATTAGGCTCCCGCGAAGCTTCTGGACGGCCGGTACGGTTGAAAGCGTTGAGTGGAGGTGCCGCCTAAGCGGCCAGGACTCTAAAATATGGCGGTAAGTGCCGGGTGTTGAGTGTAAAGCCGGAGCTGTTTTCCTGCTTGTTTGAAAAAGTGGGTGAAGGGTTCCTAAAACTGTTGTCCGCACCTCTGTGTGGACAAAATGGCGCCGAGGCCTTTTTCTGCGCCGGCCATTATGGCTGCCTGCTGTCGGGCGGGGGAAGTAAGGCAGTGTCGATGGAGGTTGGGGAGCCGCAGGGAGTGCCTTTTTTCCAGAACTTTCTTCATCTCCTGTAGCATCACGTTCCTTTCTGTCCAAACAACAGCATCTCTTAGCTTACTGTGGTTAGTTTTCTTAGGGCCCGACAATTTATGTTCGCCTTAGAAAAGACAGAAAACGGATCGGGAGGCTTCTCAGAAAAGTACTGAGTCAAAAGCGATGTCTGTAAAGGATTTGTGTATGTGAAAAGAGAACCTCAATTTTGTAGGTTTTTTTTTTTTAATGCTTACATTCGGGGATGGAGTACTTGCATAATTTCAGTTAGTGTTCGAGTAAACAATGTATTTTTGAGTAAGGAGCTGCGCCGGCCTCGGACTGGGCCGATTGAGGTTTTAGAGCTACTGTATCAGTTACATTATATATTCTGTTACTACGTGACCCGTATTTTAATCAGTTTGAAGTCTTTGAGAAGCATTATAATTAAATCCCTTTTAAAATGTAAGAACCTTCGTTAGCTCAAATAACAGCCGTTCGTAAATTATTTGTTGCAGGCTAAAGCTCTTCCCCAAACGCATAAATTAACCTTTTTGAATGGCAACCATCGGCATACCATGCCTATTTTTGATGGATCATAGTACGTAATTACCTCATTTTTAGCTGTCCTGTTAAGAAATGTAAAATGATTTATTTTTTTTTAATAACTAGAAAGCTTATCTTCATTTTTCAAAGGAGGTCTATTAAACGTGATTTATTTTTCATAGTAATTGGAGTTTCGGAAATTAGAAAAGGTTAATGATTTTCGGCCTCACTCCCACTGCGCTGCATGTCTAACTGGATTTTCAGTAACTTTTTTTATAGATTTCAAAGAATTTTAGCAGATTGCTTGGCATGTGTGAAACTAGTTTTTCAGGCCTTCTGGTAGTATATTTGGAATACTAAAGAGTGGCATTGATTTTCTTGGGGTCCGGTATTTTATGTATTTATTTATTTTACACAGGACATTCAGGCTGGCCCTGAACTCACTGTGTATGTAGCCCAGGCTAAAGTGGAACTCAAAACAAGCCTGCTGCCACAGGCATGCCACCACACCCAGCACAGGGGTCCACTATTTTAAATAGTAAAGTCAACTAAACATTGTTTCTGTAGTACCCCCTGGAAAAGTTACTTAGTATTACATCTAAAGCTTAACCTTTGCTCTGGAAACATTTGTATACTATGTTGCAAATGTTACTGGGATTTTTCCAAATGTAAATTGTATCAAACAAAAGTGGCTTTCTGATAGTTACTGGGATTTTTCCAAATGTAAATTGTATCAAACAAAAGTGGCTTTCTGATAGTTCATCATAAGAGTGCAACTTTATGGTCACTATTAAGAGATTTCTACCAAGTTGAAATAAAGCTTAGATATTTTCAAAGTAATATTAATTTGATTTTTTCTTTATAATTATTATAAATTATACTGGAGGAAAATTAAGTTTTTGCGTGGGCTGTGGCCATCACATAATTTTGGTTTTTATCAGTAAATGTTTGCAGTACATAATGGTTGCATTCATGGTGGGGGGTTAGCGATTGCATCAGTTTTTGTTATGTTTTGTGTTGTACAATTGCAAATAGCTGTTTATAAGTATATACAGGGTGTTTTCTCTATTGCCAGGCTTCTGTGCTATCATAAACCATAGTCTGAAAACTACTGCTGGCGCTGAATGTGTTGCCTTTTCCATGAAAATATTTTAAATTCTAGTCTTGGTTCTCTGAAAAGGTGAATGAGATGTGCCAGGAGTTCATGGGTTTTTTTTAACCAAGCATAAACAATATAAACATTAGTAGATTGATCTGAAATAGGTCATAAGGATATAAGAATAAAAAGTAAAATATCCAGTGTTCACTAGTATCATCCTTAATTTTGTGTAGTAAAGCATCCCTTATTAATAGTAGATACAATGGAATGGTGCAGTATTTTAGAGCATTAGCTAATGTCACAGGATCATATTTGAAAAGATTGAACTCTAGAGAGATGAAAAGCTTTTGACACAAGACTTTTTTTTTTTTTGAGACAGGTTCTTACCTCAGGCTGGCCCTGAGCACAGCCTTGAACTCACAGCAGTCCTCCTGCCCCTGCCTCCCAAATGCTGGGATTATAGGTGTGAGCCACCAAACCCAGTATTGCCCTATGTGGTACTGATTGCTGGTGAGTCACCACTCTGGCATTGTTGTATGTGGTTACCGTGAACCCTTGCAAGGCAGGCACTGGAACTACTGAGCCTTTGATGTTTTTTGAGGTAGGATCTCCCTCTGCAGGTTGGCCTTGAACTCACTTTGTAGCCCAGGCTAGTCTCAGTCCTCATCCTTCGGCCTCCTCAGTGCTAGAATTGTAGGCATGTACCAGGCCTTTCCTGGTTCCAGAAGTCACCCATATTGAAACACATAGTACAATAACACCTTAAGTGACTTGTCTTTTATTATTAGGGAAATGTAGCATCCGTTATGGCCCTTCAGATACTTACTAAATTACTGCATCCTCTTAGGTCTCATTTATTTTACTTGGTTTTCATTAAGTGGACTAATCTTACTAAGGAGGGGAGAAAATCCTTACCTGATCCAGATTTCTTCTGATTTCTTGAGAAGTTGGTAAGCTTTCTCTAAAAGGCCAGATGGTAAACATTTTTGGGTTTTGTGGGCGATGTTCCATCTAAGTCACAGTGTTTGCTTGCATGTTTTTACCAACCATTTTCGAAGTCAATGGCTCCTTGGGCATATTGACCATTTTGTTAATTACCTTCCCAAGTCAGGCACTTTGTACACATATAGCTGATTCTGTTCACACTCTATGTGAAGATAACACTCAAGGAAGCATTTAAATTCTAGTTTCTTTTTTATACTTTTTTTTTTTTTTTTTTTTTGAGACAGGGTCTCTCTTTGTAGTTCAGGCTGGCCCTGAGCTCAGCCTCCAACTCACATCACTCCTGCCTCTGCCTCCCTGAGTGCTGGGATTACAGGCATAGGCCACCACACCCCACTGTGGTATGTGGTACTGAGTGCTGCTGGGCATGAGTCTCCACATCCAGTACTGTATATGGTTAGGGGGGATGGGAGGGGTCGAACCCGGGCCCTTGTGCTTGCAAGCAGGCACTGGAACCACTGAGCTAAATCCCTGGCTCCTCTCTTTGATACTCTTACCCAACACCAATTTAAATCATTTTCTTTATTAATGATACTCTTGTTAATTGGACTCCAGAGCCACAGAAATAGTTCTAATGAGAATCATAACTGGAAATCATTTAACTTTTTAATCTTATATTGTAAGGGCCGAGGATTTAGCCTAGTGGTCAGGTGCTTTCCCAGTATCCACATCCCCAGCACTGCAGAAAAATAAAGTTTATATTCTAATAATTACTTGTAAAATGTTTTACAGCAGAAACAACCTGAATTTACCATAACCAAGAACATGAATGAGGAGAGTCAGACCATAGTAAAGAGTCTCTAAACATAACAGTCTCCGGTTTTTGGGTTTTAGTTTTTGAGATGAGTGCCACTATATCATTCAGACTAGCCTTGAACTCCGTGGGTATAGCCCAGGGTGGAATCCAACTTTTTCTGTTTCCCCAGTGCTGGGATTACAAGTGTATACCATCATGCCTAGCTTAAAAGCCTTTTTTTAATAAATGCTGATTTAGTAATAACATAGGCCAATATAAGTACTGGTAGTGTCAATCCACTGAGTTTTCCAATCTAAAAAGAGATTAATTTTTTTTTTTCTGCTTCCACTCACCACCAGGGGTCAAACTCAGGAGGCAGGTACTATTCCACTGAGCTTAAATCCCCAGCCCTATTTTCTCTGCCTGACTGTTTTGGAACTACTTGACTTTACCCTTCTGCCTTTTTTGAGACAGAGTCTCACTTTGTAGTTCAGGTTGGTCCTGAACCCAGCCTCAAATTCAGCAATCCCAGTGCTGGGATTACAGGCATGAGCCACCACACCCAGCATTGTGGTATGTGGTCACTAAGGATTGAACTTGGGACCTTGTGCTTACAGGGCAAACACTGGAACCACTGAGCTATTCTTTAAAAATTAATAAAAACAATTATTAGTGAGTTGAGACTGGGTAGATTGCTTATCTAGATGCAGAAGGTTCTAGATTCAGTCCATAGCACAGCAGAATGATCAGTTGGAACTGCAATGTATACCAACCTGTGTACATGTATCTTTTTTTTTTTTTTTAATCTTTATTGGTACATTAAATATACACATCATGATTGCACTCCATAATGGGGATTTGTACCAGTATAAGACACCACTTAATTCTCATTTTTTCCCATAGCCCTACTCACCCTACCACCCCCCCATATGCGTACATGTATCTTGTATCACTTTAGTCATTCCAAGTCAGTCTTATGTACAGTTTTACTATATCTATGTATGTAGCTGCTTGGATTGGAAGTCAGCTGGATTTTTTTTCTTATAAAGCTCAAGTGTAACTCCTTACTACTTCCATTTAAGAAATAACACATTTATCTTTTTTTTTTAACAGGGTCTTAGTATGGACTACAGGCTGACCGTTAACTGGCCTGGAACTCTTGATCCTCCTGCCTCAGCCTCTCAAGTGCTGAGATTGCAGACATGCGCTATTATACATGGCTAGAAATTTGAAATATTATAAATGTAATTAAGAATTTATAATAATTTTCTTCACACTTGTAGGCTAGTGATACAGAACGAGATGGACTAGCCCCAGAAAAGACATCTCCAGATAGAGATAAGAAAAAAGAACAGTCCGATGTATCTGTTTCTCCTAAAACCTCAAAACATCATTACTCAAGATCACGATCAAGGTCAAGAGAAAGAAAACGAAAATCAGGTAAGGTGTAAATATAGTTTGTTGCTAAAATATATGTTGTTCTTAGTTGAAAATGGATAATGAAAAAATATTGGGGTTGGGCTGGTTTTTTGGAATTTTTATTGTTGTTGTTTAGTATGGATAATCAGACTTGGAACCTTATTCTTGCAATGTAAGTGCCACGCTACTGAGCTAAATCCCAGACCCTGGTGGATTTTTAAGTTTTGAGAATAATATTTTTTAATTTGAATGACAGAAACTATTAACTAAGATGTTCAAAATTTTGCCATTCTATCATTGGTGCAATAGTGTTTTCCAACTGTTATTTAGGGGTCCTGACTTAGTACTGTTACCTGAGGAGTGACATCATTTAACATCCTTGGAAGTCACTTACGAGAACATTTTTAACTCCATTCTTTTTAACTTAATGTATTAATGTATTTTGGTGTTGAGAATTAAGCTCAGGGCTTTTACACTGTAGTGTACCCGAAACCCTTTTTTATGTTGAGGCAGGGGCTGGCATTGAATTCAGAGCAATCCTCCTGCCTTACCCTCCTCCACTCCTGGCTGCAATTATAGATATGTGCTCCCATGCCCTGTCTTCATGATGTCTTTTGTATAGGAGTTAAAGTCAGGGCATCATTATAGTTTTTGCTTTCTAAATTATTTCAAATAAATAATTTAACTTTTAATTTAAAACAAGAGCTAGCTAGGTGTGGTGGCTCACGCTTTTAATCCCAGCACTTGAGAGGCAGAGCAGGACGATTGCTGTGAGTTCCAGGCTTGCCTGGGCTGCATAGTGAGCTCAGGACCAACCTAAAGTACATTTCGAGACCCTGTCTTAAAAATTAAAAAAAGAACTAGTCAGAATGTTTTCTTAGAATACTAGGAATCTGTCTTAAAAGACTTGCTTGTAGGGCCGGGGATTTAGATCAGTGTTTCCATGTCCTGTCTTGCAAGCTCAAGGGCCCAGGTTTAATCCATTGCTAACCACATACAATACTGGGCCACATACAATACTGGACTCACACCCAGCAGCAACCAGTACCATATACCAGTGCCGGGCCTGGTGGCCCACGTCTGTAATCCCAGCACTCAGGAGGCAGAGGCAGGAGGATTGCTGTGATGTGAGTTTGAGGCTGAGCTCAGGGCCAGCCTGAACTACAAAGCAAGACCCTGTCTCAAAAAAAAAAAAAAAAAGGACTCGCTTATAGTATATTCTGGTTTGTTCAGAGTTCATATACATATAGAGTTAATATGGTAGAATAATCCTATCCCTGCCGTAAAAGCATAGTTGGGCTGGAGTTGCAGCTCAGTGATAAACCACTTGCACAGCATATAATCATACCTAAGTACTATCCTCAATACCACTAGGGGGAAAAAAATAGTTGATGAAAGATGAACAGTAAGTTGACTCTTAGCGAAAGAGACAAGAAATTGTGTTTGATATATGATTGGAATTTGTGTTGACTATATTTCTGTGTCTGTTTATGGTGAGGTTTCTTCTGTGTTCACAGATAATGATGGAAGAAAGCACAGGAGTCGGAGCAGAAGCAAAGAGGTAATTAATGCTTTGTGTGCATAGGTACTTTAAAATACTTGTGAAGTATCTGGTAGAAATGTTTTGTGTGAATATATGATATTGTCACGGTAAGTACCAAAACTTGAAGTTTAAAAGGTTTTTATTGGGTTATAAAATAAGCATGATTTGGATTCATCAGTTTTCAAGCAGATAGTCTATTTAAAAAGTACCTTCAAAAACTATTAACTTTATTACATTGTGAAACTATTCACAATAAAAATTTCATATGAAGAATATCATTGGTTTTTTTTAGGCCTGTCACACAGAGCTTCCATTAATATCTGAGGTCCCTAGTCTCTTTACACCTGTTAACTGCTCAGAATTTTTAAATAGCAGTCATCTGTAAGTAGCTGTACCCTAGATATCTGTGCGCTACTTTTTCTTCATGAACGATAACAAGAGTTCTCTTTCCTTTAGTAAAACTAGTTTGATTTTCTTTATAGAGATTTATTTTGAAATAAAAATGTGAGTGAGGGACAGCTGAAAAGGTGATGGAGACACCAAAAGTTGAGGGAAGAAAAGGTAGCAGCTGAAACGCACACCTGAGAAGACAAGGAATGTGGAGCCGTAAAGGAAGAGCAGAAGTAGCCAGAAAGGGAGGAGAGGAGACCTATGGGGGCTGGGCAAGGGACTCCTAATACAAATGTGGGCAGGGACTTCACCTCTTCCCCTAATGGAAGCTCTGTTAAATTTTTAATTTAGGAGAGTTTTTGTGAAAATGACTATATTGTTTAGCTCACATGATAACATTTCTATAATAAATCATACTCAGCGTGCTAATGCGCGAAGAGACTGAACTGAAGACGCTGCAGACTCAGATAGCAAAATAATAAGCCTACTTCATGATAAGGTAACTATTAGTCATTCAAACTCCTATTTCCCTTAAATATATCTTAAATCAGTTAAGGGTTTTAATGTTTTTTTTTTTTTTAACTTAATAGTAATGTTATGTTTGGAAAAGTGGCTTGAAATAAACACTAAAACCTTTGGGAATTTAACCATTGAAAATTTCTCCACTCTGCCACTGTATGGCAAAATCAAGGAAATTTTCTAAAGTCATGATAAAACAATTGGCAATGAAACTAAAATTTTAACTTGTGCCTCCAGGTTTCTTACTTTCTGCAAAATAAAAAAACTGATCATTTTCAGATCACCCTGCATGTTTAAAGTGATTGGCTAAGTCTTGTATCTAAGTAAAAGTCAGTCTTGGATGGAAAGCAAAATGCTTTGTTTTACTTTGGTAAACTGTTGCTTTATGCTAGAGAAGTGACCTGTGGGTCAGAAGAACATGAGATCCAAGTGCAGTGGAACTGCTGCGTGGCTTTAGATGTTATGTTGGTTGTCCGTAAAGAAAGGGGATTAGGGCTGGGGATGTGGTTCAGTGGCACACCCTGTACCAAGCAATCATGAGGCCCTGAGTTCAATTCCTGGTACAAAAAGGGGTTTTTTGTTTTGTTTTTTAAGAAAGATTAAATGAGAGGATATGAATTTCTGGATTTAAACTTTAGTGATCCTGAGGTGTTTGTGATTTAAATCTTTTAAGTGCAAGGTGGATTTGACAGATTATAATGTGGATAAATTTAGCACTTCCTACTTTGGTATTTGGTAAAATCATACAGCTGATTTTAGCAGGATCTTAATGTATTGTAAAAGCCTTAGTTTTTATTTTTCAGAGTATAGGAGAAATATGTATTGTATTCTGTAATACAGATTAAATTTGTTGCCCTACCTTGATTTCTTAAAGTTAAAAGCAGAGGGCCAGGAATTTAGCTCAGTGGTGCGGGCACCTGCCTTGCAAGATCCCAAGTTTGATCCCCACTACCAAAAAAAAATTTTTAAACAGATAGGGTTGCAGTTTTATACCTTAGATACAGGAAATACAGTAGAAGTCTAAGCCTGTTGGGAATATATAGTCCAAAATGATAAGTGATTGCTTCACTATGTAGACATGGAAGAAAATTCAGGGCCTGTTCTTCAAAGTATGACAGGTAGTTAGCTATAAGAGATATTCAACTTTGTGATCTGAAGTTATAGAAAATAATGACTAATAAAATATACTTAGGTACTTAATTTGAAGTGGTTTTTTGATGCATTCCTTTGTGTTATTTCCTTTGTTTACTTTTTAAATTTAAAATTGTATACTCTGGATTTAGAAATTAATGTAAATATATGGTCTGTATTTTAAGTAAAATAAACATAAGGGATTCTTTGGTGTAATGGTTTTTCAATACTTCACTTCTGAAAATCATTTATTGTACTGAAAAATTTGGGGAGGAAACTGCAGTTGGGGTATTTATAAAGAATAAAATTAATAACATCTGCAGCATTTGGGTGGTGTGAAACTGGGTCTTTTTTGTTGTTGTTGTTATTATTATTTGCCAGCCACTCCTAAGGTTACTAATGTTGCATCACAGCATTTTTGTCTACTGATACCCATACTAACTCTTTTTGTTGCACTATTTTCCTGAAAGAACCAACTTCTTCTTAAAACAGGCAAGAAGACATGAATCCAAAGATAAATCCTCTAAGAAACACAAGTCTGAGGAACATAATGACAAAGAACATTCTTCTGATAAAGGAAGAGAGCGACTAAATTCTTCTGAAAATGGGGAGGACAGACACAAACGCAAAGAAAGAAAGTCGTCACGAGGCAGAAGTCATTCAAGATCTAGGTCCCGTGAGAGGTATGGAGTTTGTGCTTTCTAATGGCTTTGAATGACAAAGCTTCTTATCAACCAAGCATTACACACATAAAATCTTAATTAGGAGATTGAAATTTCTTACTAGCCTGACATTTATTCCTTTGCCAGTTAATAGCTAAGCCCTTTTGGGTTTTGCTTTCTGTTAAATCTAAAAAATGGCTTCAAAGACTAGATGATTAGATGATTGACACTTTCAGTTAAGGCTAGGTTTTCTTTAACCTCTCAATTATCTCTACCGGTTAAAAGGCTTTATAAATATGATGTATTTGGAAAATGCTAGGGTGATGTATGTGTGGTATCAGATTGAGTCCAAATTTAAGAATTACCTTTAAATGCTGAATAACTTGGTACAGCATAGATTTTTAAACTATGGGTGTCCCGTGTTTGCGGCTTACTGGAGCCACTATGAGTGAAGAGGAATCGTTTTGGGATACATATTATATAACTGACAAGTTATTTTTTTTTACATTTTGTTAAATTACCTGACAAATTTAAAATTAAGAAAACTTACATCCATGCTTAACAGCACTAAATTCTTACCTTCACAGACACACACACACACACGTAGGTTGAAATACTATCAGGAGTTGCTGGCGTTTACCAAGTCATGCACTATCATATGATATGTGCAGGATTTAATATTAATATTTAATATTAATATGATATGTACAGGATTCTCTTGGACTAGCTGTGGCAGGCATGGGATGCAGAGTTAGCATAGTACTTCACTCTTCCCTAAATAGCATTCCATATTGCTGCATACTGTACACTAAAGCACTGTACAGTAGACTCAAGGAAAATATCTTTTAAGACTGAGACTGGGTGTTATACATTAAATCATGATTGGTCTCAAACATGATCCTCCAGCCTCAGTCTCCCAAAGTACTAAGTTTACAAGCATAGCCACCCACACCTGGCTTAAAGTTTACAGTCTTCTGAGGCAACATTGCTAGCTATCCAGCATCTGGTTGGACAAGCCTGCTTTAAGGTATTAAATAGAATTCTTGTTTCTGTTGAGACAGAATCTCACCTTGTAGTTTCAGCTGACATTGAACTTAATATGTCACCTAGGATGGCTCAAACTCCCTGCCTCAGCCTCCAAAGTGCTGGGATTACAGGCATGCACCACCACACCAGCTTAAATAGGATCATAAGCTGAGACGGGATATAGTCATCATCATGACAAACCATTAGCTTACCCTGATCTACTAGAAATTATCCAATTATGAGGTTATATGTGCAGGTTATGGCCCCTTTTGAAAGTTACAGGAATGCACCATCAGTTACCCTTTCTGTAAATAATAGCTTATTGCCTTTCTTGACTAGGTAACTAATTCATGTTGGAAATTGAAGAGGCACAGCTCTAAGTAACAATGTTTCTGTCTTTGAATTTCAGGCGGCATCGTAGTAGAAGCAGGGAGCGGAAGAAGTCTCGATCCAGGAGTAGAGACCGGAAGAAATCCAGATCCAGAAGCAGAGACAGGAAAAAGTCACGATCCAGAAGCAGGGACAGAAAACGGAGAATCAGATCTCGTTCCCGCTCAAGATCAAGACACAGGCATAGGACTAGGAGCAGGAGTAGAACAAGAAGTAGAAGTCGGTGGGTCCTCATCCTGAGTAAAAGCTAATAGACTCCTCACGGGTTCTGTTTGCCTTCTGTTGATCCCATGAATAAGAAAGTTGTGATGCACATATTTATTTACAGATAGGGTATTTTAACCTCTTCATTAAAAATGAGCCTGGAGTCTGAGGGCGTGGCTCTACAACAGGGGTGGCAGACCTGTGGTACACGTGTTGTTTTCTGACAATAGATGTTAATGTCTGAATTTTGTTGATTCCTTGTTTTGTCTTGTTGGATTTTTTCCTATAATTTTAGACTTAATTGCAGTGCTGGCACTTTGCAATAAATAAGTTGGTTTTGGCTTATAGTTTCGGCCCTTCTTTCAAAAAGCATCACTCTCAACTGCTGTAGAGTCTGTAGCTAGAGCTAAGAGATAAAACAAATGCCCAGTAACATTAATTTTTAAAGTTAGCTGCCCTCGAATTTTGGTATGATCAGTTAATCTGTGACATGAGAATGTGAATGATCTATAGACGTTTCTTCTGGATGTGGTAGCATACACTGATAATCTCAGCTATGCAAAAGGCTAAACTGCCATGCTGTGCACATTAGTGAGACTTATTGCACAAAAACTGTGTGGTGCCAGGGATTAAACAGCCATTATTCCCTATTATGTACATGCTAATCTGCAAAATAAAATACAAGGCTTATCTTTGCAATATGGGTTTACTGTTCCACAGATTTGCTGCAGCTTTGTGCAGTGTATCCCCCATGTTCATAGCTATATGAACTGGCCATGTACACACAAGGAACTGGGAATAACTCTAGACTTGTATGATTTTGATTATTGTACCATGAAAATGTAGTTGAGTTTTGTTGAAAATATGTGTGTACATATATACTACAATTTCTTACAGAGATAGGAAAAAGAGGATTGAAAAACCAAGAAGATTCAGCAGAAGTTTAAGCCGGACTCCTAGTCCACCTCCCTTTAGAGGTAGAAACACAGCGATGGATGCACAAGAAGCTTTAGCTAGGAGGTATGTCTGTCTGTCTGTTTTGTGATTCATTTTTTTCCTTTTCAACTTAATGTCAACCAAATCAATGGTTTTAAGTCAGAGGATAATTCAGATAAATCTGTCCATAATTGCTGTGGCATCCCTATAATAACGGAACTGATTTGTAAATTCTTCTTTTCGACATTAATTTATTTATACAACCAGGAAGATTGAGATTTCCACAACAATTCCTGGTTTTCCCTTCATGACTGATTCTTTTCTGTGAAGACATTTTAGATTTCTAAACTTTTTTTTTTAATATAAATCTGATCAAGAACTAATTCTTCATCTGAAAGGGGCATTTTCTGTTTTTCTTTACTTTAGGAAAACAAATACCTGAGTGAGCATTCTGTCAGTTTTTTGAGTTTTTGGAGTTTTTTTAAGTGGCATAAACACACCTCATTGCTAATTATCTTCCAATTTGGGGGAACATTGTGTTTATTAAATTTTATACTGTTTCAAAGGTGAATGCTTGTGGAACCACAGACACCAGGGCTATCTGACTAAAATCTCAAATCCTTTGAAGTACAGCCTCAGAGGAGGCAAAATGTACGAGCTTAACCATTCATTTGTAGGTTTCCACATATACTTGAATATATACTCTTTGGATTTGGGGTTTTTTCTTCTTTTTTTCTTTATGAAATTGAGTTTGTATCTTTTTTCCATTATAAAAATACAGTTGTCACAATGTAACCTGAAGTGCTGCTGCCCTGTGAACCCAGCCTGGCAGAAACTCCAGCTGAACAGCAGCAGCAAAGGTGTGAGCTCACCCCTTCTTCACTCCATTCACCTGGGTGAATGGTCTTAATTCCAAACCTACAGTGGCCATTTTAATGTGACCAGGAGTTCATGTTTTCTTTCTGAAACGAAATCCATTGTATATGCAAGTGATGTACTGCAAAATCTGAACTAATAATGAATTGTCCATTAACTCTGACAAGTATTTTCTAAGACTTAGAAGTTTATGTGTTATGTTCTATTTTTCAACTTTATTAAAATGAAGCTGTTAATTATCTAGAACATTTTGACAAGACTAGTGATCCTTGAGGTATGCCAATTTTATATGAAATATTAATTTCAAATTACAAGATTATTCCTTCACTGCCCTGAAATTTGAATAGGAGGTCTTTTGTTAGTAAGAAACTACAATATGTAGCCTGTTTTGTTTTGTTTGGGTTCTGTTCTTTTTTTTTTTTTTTTTGTCTTCTAATAGTTTTCTGATCTGTGACTTACATTTTATGGCTTGCCCTAATCAGAAAATTTTTATTCTTAGGATATAGTCAGATCTATACTGTTTTTCTTCACAATCTGCTAAGTTAAAATGCAGTAAGATTACAAATTATTAAATATCTATGTAGACTTCAGCATTCTTCATACACATACAAACTTTATTTTATGAGCCATGTTCCCCTAAATAAAAACAATCTTGTAAAACGTAGTGGGACACACCTGTAATCCTAGCACTCAGGAGGCTAAAACAAGATCATGAGTTTGAGGTTAGCCTGGCCCTGTAGCAAGATCCTATCTCAAAAAACTAAAAACCCGGGGCCGGGGAGTTAGCTCAGTGGTTCCCGCGCCTGTCTCGCAAGCGCAAGGACCCGGGTTCGATTCCCCGGTAACCACATAACAATACTGGGCGTGGAGACCCACATCCAGCAGCAACCAGTACCACATACCACAGTGCCGGGCGTGGTGGCTCACGCCTGTAATCCCAGCACTCCGGAGGCAGAGGCAGGAGGATTGTGATGTGAGTTTGAGGCTGAGCTCAGGGCCAGCCTGAACCGCAAAGCGAGACCCTGTCTCAAAAAACCTAAAAAAAAAAAAAAAAAACTAAAAACCCAGTCCTTGCTTGTTTACCACATTAAGGAGGGAAGTGTGATCCATATGTGACCCAGAACTTTGAGAAGCTGAGGCAGAAGGATTAGTCTGCCCAAATGGGCTACTTAGTGAAACCCTGTCTCAAAATTAAAAATTTAAAAAGGGCTAAGGATATAGCACAGTGGTAAGGTTCTGGGTTCCATCTCCAATACCTCAAGAAAAAGGGGAAATGTATTGCATGTTATGATTTATAAATCAACCTATCCTTTTAAAAAAAAAAAAGCTTTCTCTTTCAGGAGTGGATTATGGAGATGTTTGTCATTCAGGAAATAAACTTGACAAACAGATCTAGTATGCATATTCCAATTTTGTACTTTATTTACCAGTCCCTTTGGTAATGATAAATTTTTGAGCTATCAGAGATAATTTCAAAATACAGATTATTCTCTCTTCCCCATTTTTTTAGATTATAAAGAATGCAGTGTTGCTCTGATGAGGTGGGGCACACCTATAATTCCAACACTCCAGAGGCTGAGTCAGGAGGGTCACCACGAGTTCAAGGCCAGCCTGGGTTACATAGTGAGTTCAAGGCCATTCTAAAATACATACCAAGACCCTCTCTTAAAGAAAGAAAAAAAAATGGCAGAGTTTGCTTGCCTTTTTATTGCTTGTATTAACCTGGAAATAATAAAGTCCATTTATGTGTAAAATTCATTTTGTAATGTATTGTTAGGCTTTCTCATCCTCTTGCAAATCTTCCCAAGGCACGCTTAGATAATCTTATAAACAAATTGTTTTAACATTTTAAAATGTGTGCACAACTCTTCACATAATTTTTATAAAAATTTAACTTTGTCTTTTATACTCAACAATGAAACTGAAAGTTTTAAATTTTTGACCCCCTTTTTGTAGGAATTACATTTTTTAAAACAGTACTGTGAGCAGCGAGAGGTATAGGTCTGGTAAGGCCCTAGAGTCAGTCCCCAGAGTCATACATAGTTTTACAACCTGAGCCTATCTTCCAGCGAAGGCCAGAGGGTTATCTGACCCAGGAGTTCAAGACCAGCCTTGGGCAGTAGAGCAAAACTCACCTTCCTAGAAGAAGTAAATGAATAAAAATAAAAACTATTGAAATACTTAATTGATGACTGGTTTTAAGAGTAAAATTCAATCTAACATTTCTGAATGTGTCTTAAAAATACTTTTATATCTCCCATTTCATATGTATTTAAATTATATTGACAGATTGGAAAGAGCAAAGAAATTACAAGAGCAACGAGAGAAGGAAATGGTTGAAAAACAAAAACAACAAGAAATGGCTGCAGGTGAGTTTTTATTATGGATGTGACGTATTCCTTTGAAGTTAGTGTTTCCTGCCTATAAGTTTTTATGCATTGTATTTTATTTTTTATTTTGGTCTCTGTGCTGAGGATGAAAGCTTGCACTTTGCAGCTTCCTTGAATTTCCTGTGATCCATCTCGGCCTCTCAGATGTAGAGGTTACAGATGTGCACCACCCCACCTCACTATTTTTATAAAACATTTTTTTTTCAGGCTGAATTCTAGATTTTTCTAGCATCTGCTATGGATGCATGACATCTGCCTCAATTTCTAGTCGTTATTCATTTTCACTTGAACTCTTTATGAATACATTTCATAAATCAAGTACCCTGGGCTTGGAATGTAGATCAGCAGCACTGCACCTGCCTTGCAACCTCAAGGTCTTCCCAAGTCTGATCCCTGGCACCAAAAAATATATGTATATGTAAAATAAATATCCTTACAAATATGAGCTTTAGTTATAGCTGTAAATACTTTAGTTCATATCTATTGAAATAATACCTTACTATAAGGCATCTTAAGAATTACATCTCCTGATACTTGCTGAAAATAACCCTGTCTTTTTGCAGATTTGAAGGGTTTTTTAATAATATGTTAGTATCAACTAGAGAATGTATGTCTTTTAAAACCCGTACTTATATCCTCTAAAGCGGCTGCAGCCACTGGAGGTTCTGTTCTCAATGTTGCTGCCCTGTTGGCATCAGGAACACAAGTGACTCCTCAGATAGCTATGGCAGCTCAGATGGCAGCCCTGCAAGCCAAAGCATTGGCAGAGACCGGAATTGCTGTGCCAAGCTACTACAACCCAGCAGCTGTGAACCCAATGAAGTTTGCTGAGCAAGAGAAGAAAAGGAAAATGCTTTGGCAAGGCAAGAAAGAAGGGGTGAGTTACTCTGTCCTCTCAGTACTTAGCCCTACTTAGCAGTGGTGTGAACAATAGTCAGCTTGCGTTTCTTCTGAGAACTTGTTCAGAATTTTTTAGGTTTCCATAACTAATTGAACAAATTTTGTCAGTAAATGAGTATTACTACCCTAAGGTTATAAAGGAGAAAACTCGTTGGTTCAAGATATCTCCTTAATCTAAAGATAAATTATGAAGTGAATGCTAAATGTATACCTTAAAATAATTAGAAAATCCTCTTAAGAGAATGACGTAAATGTTTATTTTACTTACGGGGAGAGTTAATATAATAACTACTTTGTTTTGTACATTTTAAAATTTAGTATTTCTTAACAGGACAAATCTCAATCTGCTGAAATATGGGAAAAATTAAATTTTGGAAACAAGGACCAAAATGTCAAATTTAGGAAGTTAATGGGTATTAAGGTGAGTTGTAATTTGTACTAAGATTTCTAGGGTTTCAGGGTTTTTTTGAGGATCCAATCAACAAGTCTGTCTCTCTCTCTCTCTCTCTCTCTCATCTCTTTTCTCTTTCTTGTCTCTCGTCTCTCTCTGGTCTCTCTGTCTCACTAAGTAATTGAGGTCAGATACTGAAATAGAATATCACTTTTCTCATCTGAGTGCATTTTTATAATCTTTTATCTGATGTTTAGAGTGAAGATGAAGCTGGATGTAGCTCAGTTGATGAAGAAAGTTACAAGACGTTGAAACAACAAGAAGAAGTATTTAGAAATCTAGATGCTCAGTATGAAATGGCAAGATCACAGACCCACACACAGAGAGGAATGGGTTTGGGTTTCACATCTTCAATGCGAGGAATGGATGCAGTTTGAAAACGGTCACACTTAAAGTTTGGAACTTTATAAAGACTTCTTGTTAAGATACTGGGTCCTTGTTCACCAAATAGCTAGCATTCTAGCTTGCATGGGTGTTGCATTGACTTTAATTTATTGAAAAAATATACAATTTTTTGTAAATATAAGATCAGTGATACTGGTGTTAGTGTTGTAATCAGGTTAAATCCACTTCCATTAAACTTGACAGGATATAGAAGGACAATATTTTTTAGTTAATGAATTCTACTTTTCAAATATATTAAAGCTGCAGGTGGGATAAAATCTCATACATAAATCTTTTCGTGTCTGCTGTCTTGTGTACTTTTGTACTTAACCTTGTACAGTTATTTTCATCTCTTGAAACATGAAAGAAATGTTATGTAGATGTTCTCTAGAAGATCTGGCCATTTGGTACATAATCCAGCACACATAAGCTGGGTGGTGATGATAATAAAAGTGGTTTTCTCAAAACTCTTGTTAATTTAAGTTACCTGGTATTCTTGTTTGAATTTGTTTCATAATTTTTGTAGTGTTTTACAGATGCTATTAGAATACACTGGTTAGAAATCTGTTTTGTTTCGCTTTTGGGGGTTTTGTTTTGTTTTGTTTTGTTTTTTGTTTTCTTCCTCCTGCCGTAAGAATAGTTATGCTATAGGTAACACCATGGTGAATGGAAATGAAAAAGGAAGGAAGAGGAGCAGACATTCATAAAAGAATACTGATTTCCTATCTTAAAGGACAGAGTTGGTGTATATTACTTGTTAAATATACCATGTGATGTAGGAAATAGATTAATGCATTAAAGGGATGTAAGCACTTTTATTTTAATAAAGTGCCTTATAACCAGTCTTGTATGCCTTTGGCTCATTATCCCTTTGAAATCTCTAGCATAAACTCAAATATTGAAAAGTTCTGTCACTAGGGGGCATGAGAGAACTATAAATCTTATATTTTAATTTTCTTTTCTTTTTTTTTTTTTTTTTTTTTGACACAGGGTTTCCCTTTGTAGCTCAGGCTGGCCCGGAGCTCAGCCTCAAATTCACATCACAGCAGTCCTCCTGCCTCTGCCTCCCAAGTGCTGGGGTTACAGGCGTGAGCCACCACGCCTGGCACTGTGGTATGTGGTACTGGTTGCTGCTGGGCGTGAGTCTCCACACCCAGTATGGTATGTGGTTACCGAGGAATTGAACCCGGGTCCTTGTGCTTGCAAGACAGGCGCCAGAACCACTGAGCTAAATCCCCGGCTTACAGCAAAGTCATGTTTTAATTTCCCTCTGGAAGACATCATAGTGTAACAAGTTAAAATTGACACAAAGGAAATTATATATATATACATATATAGATAGGTAAAACAGTTTTTTGTGGGTTTTTTTTTTTTTTTTTTTTTGGTGCTAGGAATCAAACCCACAAAGTACAGCCATAGAACAACACACAAACTCAGTACTGGAGGATTAAACCAGAGATTTTTTTTGGAGACAGGTTCTCTATAGTTCATACTGGCCCAGAACTCACTGTCCTAGGCTACCCAGTAACTCGGCAATCCTCTGTCTCATGCTGGGATTACTGATGGGCATGAGTCTCCATACCTGACATTGTGGTGTGTGGGTACTAGGGATGGAACTCTGGACCTTGAGCTTGTAAGGCAGGCGCTTTGGAACCACTAAGCTAAATCCCTGCCCATTAGGGTTTTTTGGTTTCTTTTGAGACAGGGTCTTCATAGTTCAAGTTGCCCCTGCACTCACTATGTAGCTCAGGCAAGCCTCGAACTCACAGCAATCCTGCCTCTGCCTCCCAAGGGCTGGGGTTACAGGCGTAAGTCCACCAGGCTTGGCACTGTAGTATGTGATAGTGATTGCTGGTGGGCATGAGTCACCACACCTGACGTATGTGCTTATCAGGGATAGACCTAGGGACCTTGTGCTTGCAAGGCAAGTACTGGAACCACTGAACTAAATCCTAAGACCTAAGAATCATTTTGAAGTCACAATTTTTATTTATTTATTTATTTATTTATTTTGTACTCAGGATAGGCTCAGGATTTTGTGCCTGTAAAGCAGGAACTGAAATCAATGAGCTAAGTACCTGGCCCATCACAAAAGTTTTTGGTTAAGTTCTGTCCTCGTACCGTTAAAAGGTTGATGATTGGGCTGAAGATAGTTGGGTATTAGTAAATGCTTAGTTAGCATATGTGAGGCCTGGGCTCAGTCTCCGGTACCATGGGGTAGGGGGTCGAGGTAGAAAGGTTTCCTATGTTTCTCAGCAGGGTTAGAAGATGGGCTTTGCTCAGGTCTAGCACAGAGGGCTAGGAAATACAGTGTTACAATGTAAAATTCATTAGTATTCCCAGGTTATTTTTTAAAAATGTAAGGGTGCATGCTATTCTGAAATACAACTGTAACATCTGAGTTTTTGGAGAGAAGGTCTTGCTGGTATGCTCTTGCCATATTGTACAAGTCTGATGTTTAAACTGCAAAATAAAACAAGAGAGGACCATAGTCCATAGTTTTGCAATTGGTGAACCAGTGTTACCTCTTTTCCCTAGTGGTTTTTCTGCCTTCAGTTTCAAAGTCTGTTCTCCCTAAATGGATATTTAGGTTTTACACTTCCAAGCAACAAGGACACAAGTTGGTGCCCAAGAAAGAAAGATGTGGTGGCTAAGTGGGACAGTAACAGAAGACCATACTCAAATATTAGAAAATACAAATAAAACAGTGGGAGAACTATTGGCTTTAAGAGTAATCCGGGGTCCAGGGATTTAGCTCAGTGGTTCCAGCGCCTGTCTTGCAAGCACAAGGACTGAAGCTCAATCCCTGGTAACCACATACAATACGGGGCGTGGAGACTCACGCCCAGCCACAGTCAATACCACATACCACAGTGCCAGGCGTGGTGGCTCATGCCTGTAATCCCAGCACTCGGGAGGCAGAGGCAGGAGGATTGCTGTGATGTGAGTTGGAGGCTGAGCTCAGGGCCAGCCTGAACTACAAAGGGAGACCCTGTCTCAAAAAAAACAAGTAATCCAGGGGTATAGGATTTAGCAGTTGTTAAGTCTTGAGGGAAAGCTAACTACAAAGATGGTGTGGAGGCTTCCAGTGGGGGAAGGTGAATTTTCCGTTAAGCTTAGAAAAACATTTAAACAGATGGTGGAACGAAAGGGAAGGAAGACTTGCTCTGTACTTAACTCCAAAGCGCAATCACTTTCACAGACAAAAGATTTAAGTTCATACTCAATTTCTAGAGGACTCACTCTTAGTTGCTCCATTCAGACATTAATTCCTGTTGCCTCATCCTTTAAACCCACTCTTGTCGCTTCTCAAGACTTGCCCTTTCCTCTCCTCTGTCACAGTTATTGTTTATAAAAACCTAGGATTGCCAGTGTTAACCGTGCCGATTGTGGTGGTAGTTTGAATTGAACTCCAAGCCCTTCATTTACCACTAAACTACAGCCGTGTTCTGTCAAGCATTAACCAAACTTAGCCCAAAGGCACAGCTATCTAATGTGTGTGTCTACTGTGAACCCCTAGTCTTTCCTTCAGTATACAAAAGACGTCCAACATGTATGAAAAAATCAGCCAGGGACGTGGGGATGTAGTTCAGTGGCACTCCCACCTATCTTGCAAGCCATGAGTTCAATCCCTGGTAACGCAAAAAAAAAAAAAACTGGTGTGGTGATGCATACAAGGAATCCTAGTCCTGGGGAGGCTGAAGCAGGAGCATCACCATGACTTCAAGGCCAAACTGGGCTACGTAGTGAGTTCAAAACTAGCCTGAAGCCTGTTGCAAAAAAAATTCTTCCAATAGTTTGTCCAGCTACTTGTCTATCGCCTGTCAGGTTAAAATTGCCTCAAATTACCACATACAAAATAGAAACTGCTCCCAAACCTGGTCTTTACCAATTGCTCTCAATCTCAAGTGACCATTTACTCAGTTTATATCAGAATTTTGGCAAATCATATATGGACCCCTTTTTCCTCATTATTCAGTATCTGATCTTAATTGAGACCTCTGGATTTACATATCTTTTACATATCTACTTCTAAATGATTACTATCCTCCATCACTACCCTGAGTGCTGGAATCCAGCTGTGTGTGCTGAGTGGAGTGGGCATTCTGGAGTTTGCCCCAGAGCCTACGGGACCCCACAAGCACTCTCCCACTGCATTTTATCCCTAGCTCCCAGTGAACACTTCTTGCTTTAGCTGATACAAGAACACAAAATCTGTTACTGTCTAGTAGATTGAGAATTTCGTTCTTGCTCTATCTTCGCTTCTGTTGTCTACCCATTAATTAGGACCATCTTACCCAAATGAAAACTTGCTGCTGACACACTCCCTCTAAAATGGTTTGGGTTTTTTGTTTGTTTTTGAGACAGGGTCTAGCTTTTTGTAGTTCAGGCTGGCCCTGTGCTCAGCCTTGAACTTATAGAAATCCTCCTGCCTCTGCCTCCCGAGTACTAGGATTACAGGTGTGAGCCGCCACCTAGGCCCTCCTAAATGTTTGAGCGAGCTGGCTGTGGTGGTGCACGCCTGGAATCTCAGCATTAGGGAGGCAGGGCAGGAAGACCGCTGAGAGTTTGAGGCTACCCTTAATGACAGAGCAAGACCCTGTCAAAATAAAATAAAATGTTTAAATGACTTCTCTGTGTTAGGGGAGGAGAAAAAAGCTCACAGTTTGGGCTCCTGGTTTAATAAATGTTCCACCTTGTTGGCCTAAGCTTTTTTTTTGAGCCGGAGTCTCACTTTGTAATTCAGACCAGCTCTGAACTCACTGTGTAGCCCAGGCTGGCCACAAACTGAACAGCGTCCTGCCTCTGCCTCTCAAGTGCTGGGAGTACAGGCGTGAACTGACACGCCCGGCATTGTGCTATGTGGTTACTGGGGCTCCGGACCTTGCACCTGCAAGGCAGGCCCTAGAACCACTGATCTAAATCCTTGGCCCCCTTTATTCCATTCTTAAATACTTTCAGCTTTGACTTTTGTTGTGGAGTGAGATATACTGGGAATGGAACTTTATCTCAGGCTTTATTTTTTTTAAGACAGGGTCTTGCTAAATTATTAATTTGCCTAGGCTGGGCTCACACTTGTTAGCTTCCCGCCTCATCTTCCCAACAATGCTGCAATTACAGGTCTGCTCCACTACACCTGACAATCTCTTGTATTTTTTTTCCATGAATGTGAGGAACAGTGGTTGGGGTTAACCGAGGTATGACTGAGACCTCCAGAGAGCAACAAGCCCAGGTTTTACTTTCAGCCTGGGTACACGCTTGTCAAAGGCGACAAAGCCTTTGACCCTGGGGACTTGGGCAAGGGAAAGTTTTATAGGAGAGTTTGAGGAGGGGCCAGTGCCAAGAGGAGTGGAAGGTTTGTCTTGGAGCAGAGAAGTCTGGTGGTCTGCAGGGCTATCTAGACCCGTAGGTGTTCCTGGGTGGGACAGGCTATTTAATGAGTGGATCTTGGCTTCCTGTTACCCTTGGTGCCTTGCAGGATGTGTAACTGCGTTACCTAGCAAGTTTTTTCTCTTCTGCTTGGGCTGGAGCCTGACAATCCTCAACACTCAGCTCGACCGCAAAGCAGAAAATCCATAATTTCGAAGCCCTCTGTTGTTTCTGGGACTTGTGTATAATAAACGTGGAGAACAAGAATTTCTCTATTTTGCTCATTTTGGTATTTTTCAGATCCCACAAAAACGCCTGATACATTATGAGTGAATGTTATTGAATGACCCCCCCAAGTCCTCATCAGACAAAAATTTTATTTTGAGCCAAATTCTCCCTACGCAATCATGATTGGCCTTGAACTCAATACCTAGACTAGGCTGGCCTCAAACTCCCAACGATCTTCCTGCCTCAACCTCTCGAGTGCTGGAATTATAAGCGTGTGCCACCACATCCGGCAAGAAATTTTAAATGGTCTAATAACTTAGCTAATTTGGCATGAAAAAACACTCCCAGTAAACAAGTTTAAGATCACAAAGGTAGTCTGTGACAAAGGTGTGTTTATCACACACACCAGAATCTGTAATAAACTGTGACTCCTGCTGATTCTTCAGCTTTAGTTGCCTAGCAGGGACGTTTTAACGCATTCTTAAGCAGTCAGATTTTCTTCCCTTAAAAGTTAGTTAGCAATCCCGGCATGCAATGCAAGCAACGAGTTAACAGTCGCTTAGAAACCACGCGTCTCCGCAAGTCACGCTCTCAGGTAATCTTGGAATGGACGCGAGAAGCACCGTTGCATCCTGGGGGCTGTAGTCTTCACGATTGGCCCCGCCTCTGGCGCGGTTGTGGCGGCTCCCGTTTGGAGAAAACTCGAGCGACTAACTCTGCGCGGGTCGGAGCCAGAGAAAGCAGTGGTGCCGCCCTACCACCTTCGTCCCCAGCTCCCGCGGCTGGCTCCGCCTCTCCTCTAATTTTTCCCACCACCCAAAATGGCGGCGGAAGTGGATTTCGGCGACCTAGAGCTGTTCGAGGCGTTTGACCCTCCAGAGGAGTCGACTCCGAAGCCTGTTCACAACCGCTTCAAGGACGACGACGACGAAGAGGAGGATGAGAATGGGGAGGGCGACGCGGAGCTACGGGAGCGGCTTCGGCACTGCGAGGAGACTATCGAGCGGCTCCGCGCCGAAAATATCCTTCCTTCCGGCCGGCCGGGCCCTGTCACCCGCGCCTCGGGTCCGCGCCGCGACCGGCACCGGCTTGGCAGCAGTTCCGGCAGGACCCGAATCCTCCCCTGTCGCTCTGCACTTGGGCCGAGAGCGCGGGCTTGGGCTGTGCGAGCCGCCCCCGGGCCTGCGCGCAAACCGCTGCTGCGGGGAACGCTTCAGAGCGGAGCCGCTCCTCCGGCCCAAGGGGCTGCCGTCTTCCCCGGAGGTGTAGACCGGCCCCCGCTTTTCTCGTTCTTTGAGGTCGTTATCTCATTTAATTCGTTGCAGCCAAGCTCGGGGGGAAGCACTCGTGACACAGCTGTGTGTTAGGGGACAGTGGATCGTAGTGCTTGGGTCAGTGTTTATGGCGGGACAGGGGCTGGTGGTCTTAGCATGCAGAGCTGGGTGACTTGGGAATCGGCGTGCAGCGAGAAACGTTTAACTGCTTAAGATCGAGAACTCCTTGCGCTATCTTGCATTGAAGTGGCTTAAAGAAAGCGCGCCAAATGAGTCGGCAGGATTAAAGATTTGCTACTATGTCTATTTACTTTTTTTTAAACCACTTCTACATAGATGATTTTGATTCTGGTATTTTTCCTTTTGAAGTGTTAAAAAAAAAAAAAAACACCCTCCAAAAACCCTTAAAGTGATTAGTATTGCGACAGCGTTGAAGATTTTGAAGTTTGATTTTTTTTTTGCACGAGTGTTTTCCTTGATATTATGGAAAAGTTCAAAATACATATAAAAAAGGTTGAACTATACAGACAACATTCATAGATTCCGTTCTACGTTTTTCAGTTGTTGTTAGGCTGTAGTTATCCCTAGTGTCGCCTCAGCTGGGAAAACTTTCCTAAGGGGATGTTTAAACTTATGCCCGGAATACTGTTGTTTAAATAACATTTTTGGTCTAGTCTGTTAGTCTCTTGAAGACTAATACATTGGTATTAGAATATTAGAATATATGTTCAAAGGGATGGACCCCATGTTTTGGTTTTTAGGTTGTCTTGTGCACAGGTGTGTCATCTTCAAAATATTTGGGAGTCTTTTATGTTTATAACATTCCGATGCCAAAAGGGAGAATCACAGCAGTGTTGAACTTTATGGAAGAATGATACGGTTTAATGAGTGTTAATATTCCTTAACAAGTAATAACATCAAGAACTTAAAAGAAAATTGAACATTCTGACTCGCCCAAGGTATGAGATCTTGAAATTCCACCGCAGTTGTCACTTACTATATTATCTGTCTGAATATTAATTTTTCCATTTTCTTTTCTTGGTTATTTATGTTAAATCACAATTTCTTTGTAAAACCATTATAGAATTTTTGTGTCATTGGCATTTGTTTAGCATATTCTCAAGGAGTCAGAATTGCCTTTATTCATAAATTTTGGAACTGAAATCTGAATTATCAGAAGTCCCTTAAACTTTTGAGCATTTAAACTTGAACTGTGACTGAAAATATTGGTGAGGCACCATTCAGAAAAGTTTGACTAGGAGAACCACCAGGTAAGTTGTCAGCCTAGGAATTCCTATTCAGTAAACACTTGTGGGACTTTTGAGGGAAGTTTACAGTATTACTGTAGCTGAAAATGTTTTGACCTAATTAAAATGTGTTCACAACTAGAAACAATTCCAAGGTGCAACATTTTAGAAGGAAAAAAATGGTAATAGTGTGCTTTTGAAGGAGAAAGTGTATAAGTTTGTATTCAGGAGTCTGGTTTTAATAGATCGAGTGTTCCTGTTTCAGTATAAATTTATTTAACATTACATCTAAATTATTTGTCGTTGTGTGGCGTGTTCATCTCAAGCTTTCAGAATTAGAGGATCATGTTGTCAGTTACTTTGCTTTTTTTTTTGTTTTTTGTTTTTTTTTGAGACAAGGTCTCACTTTGTGGTTCAGGCTGGCCCTGAGCTCAGCCTCCAACTCACATCACAGCAATCCTCCTGCCTCTGCCTCCCGAGTGCTGGGATGACAGGCATGAGCCACCACGCCCGGCACTGTGGTATGTGGTACTGGTTGCTGCTGGGTGTGAGTCTCCACGCTCAGTATTGTGTGTGGTTACCGGGGAATCGAACCCAGGTCCTTGTGCTTGCAAGACAGGCGGCAGAACCACTGAGCTATATCCCTGGCCCTAAGATAAAAGTTTTAAGCCAGGTGCTGTGGCACAGGTCTGTAGTCGCAGCACTCACGATTCTGACACAGGAGATTACTGTTGAGTTCAAGGCCAGCCTGGACTACATAGTGATACCCTGTCTCAAATGAACAAACAAAATATTATGAAAGTTATGTGAGGGGCCAGGGAGTTAGCTCAGCTGTTCTGGCACCTGTCTTGCAAGCGCAAGAGCCTGGGTTCGATCCCCGGTAACCATATACAATACTGGGTGTGGAGACTCACGCCCAGCAGCAACCAGTACCACATACCACAGTGCGGGGCGTGGTGGCTCACGCCTGTAATCCCAGCACTCAGGGAGGCAGAGGCAGGAGGATTGCTGTGATGTGAGTTGGAGGCTGAGCTCAGGGCCAGCCTGAACAACAAAGTGAGACCTTGTCTCAAAAAAAAAAAGAAAGTTATTATTATTATTATTATTATTATTATATTATGAAAGTTATTAAAATTTGAAAGTGCAGGTAAATGACAACATGATCCTCTAATTCTGAAAGCTTGAGACGAACACGCCACACAACGAACACAACTCAAATGAACAAACAAAATATTATGAAAGTTATGTGACTCCCTGTGTATTCTGTGTACATTTGAAAGTTGTACTTTCATATCTTCTAAGAATATTTTTAACTTCTGTTTTAGTGGAATATTGGTGAACAGTACTAAATTAGATGGACCTTTATTGCAAATTCTGTTTATGAACAATGCAATTTCAAAGTAAGTAATATTTTTCCTTTCCTGAGTGTGAGTTAATGTACTTATTGCAACAATGTCTTCCATCTGTTTTCATTGTATTTAAATCATCTTTAAAGTTCATGAAATCAGTTAAAGTTCAAGGACATGGGATCAGTACAGATCTGAGTTTGAATCTGGACTTCTGCATCTATAAAGCTGGGCAGGACTTGAGCTTTTCTGTGTCATTAGTTTTCCTCTCTAGAGAACAGTATACCAATAGTAATTACTGCAGATGGTTAAATGAGCATCTGTACAAGCCCAGTAAATCACTTCTAATAAAAATAACCACCACCACCATAACAGTAATAGTAACGGTGGCCATTTCTCTCCCAGAACTGGCTAATGGAGGCCTTCCATGTTGGTTATCTTCCAAACGTACCTACACAAAGATTTTTCTTTAGTTACAAAGCCAGAGTTTTCTAAGGCTCTCGGCGTGTGTGAGTTCGCGGACTCGATGTCTTCCCTCAGGCTTGCTCAGGCGTTCTGAGGTGGTTGAAGCCTTGCTCTGCCTCCTCTTGCATGGTCGTAGGTATTTCAGACAGGTGCTTGCCACCCCGAGTCATCAGGTCATGCTGTCATTTCATATGTTGGCCCCTACAGATAGGGTTCGTAGCCTGTTTTGTCTCCATGGACATAGAACCCAAGGCTCCAAAGGTGAGGAAGCTGGGTGGTGTAGTCTCAGGAACGTGCTGGGCATCGTTGGCCCTGTCCCTTTTGTCCCCTCCAGATGAGAAATGATACCTAGTCTAAATCTGGAGGATGTTCTCATTTCTGCACCATTTTGCCTGGACAATTTTCAGAATGTTAGAGTTACGAAAGGCCCGAGAGAGCATCAGCGTGAGAAGGAAACTGAGTCTGAGACATCCTAGCTCCCGGCTGCAAAGTCTCAGACCTGGGCTCCTGGAACGCACCTGGGGAACACTGCAGGTCCCTTGATCTGTGTGGTTCTTGACCTGGGGGACTAAAAATAGAGCTTGTATTTTTTTGTTCTACCTATGTTGCCTTTGGGTTTTCATTTATATTTGAGTTTCATATCAAATGGATTTTCTCTTACCTATATATGGAATCTGGGAAAAGGATATGGAAAAATTGAATGTATCATCTTTGTATTACAGAAATAGGTGATAACAAGATAGAACAGGGAGGAAGCTTTCTATTGTGGAACATTTTACTCCTGTAGGATTTTGAACCATTGATACGCAACATTTATTCAAAATTTAAGTGCATAGAATTGATAAAGAAAATGCATTTCTTTGTCTTGCAGTTTGGTAACTGATGTCAAACAGGTATTAGCTTATTGTAATCATTTTGTTAGCTTTGCAACAGTATTTTTTCTTCCTAGGAGTAGGTTACTGAGTGTTACAAAGAGTCAGTAGTTTGGCAAACTTGAAAAACAAAATAACAAAAAATTGAGACATAACATTTTACAGTAGTGCATATAATCCATGAAATGCCTTACTCTGTCTGGGTTCTGATCATTTTGTCTTACACAGGCAGTATCATCAAGAAATAGAAGAATTCGTATCAAATTTAGTAAAAAAATATGAGGAACATCAGAAAAACGATGTGGAAAAGACTTCGTTTAATCTTTTACCACAGGTATTTCACATTTAAGAGACTTTAAGTTTAGTATGCTGTGGGGTCGGGTAGTTAGCTCAGTGGTTCCGGCGCCTGTCTTGCAAGCGCAAAGACCTGGGTTCGATCCCCGGTTAACCATACAACATACATAGGGTGTGGAGACCCACACCCAGCAGCAACCAGTACCACATACCACAGTGCCGGGTGTGGTGGCTCACGCCTGTAATCCCAACACTCGGAAGGCAGAGGCAGGAGGATTGTGATGTGAGTTTGAGGCTGAGCTCAGGGCCAGCCTGAACCACAAAGCGAGACCCTGTCTCAAAAAACCTTAAAAAAAAAAAAAAAAGATCCCAAGTTCAATCCCTGGCACTAGAAAAAGAGAGAGTCTTACACTGATGTTCCTACTTTAACTTCTAAACTTACCTTTCTCATGATAAAATTGGGTGAACCTTAAGGGCGTATATTAGAAAGTAAAAGGAATTGTTTGTAACATGTTTCTCCTTGTCTCAGCCATCCAGTGTCCTGTTGTTTGTAACATGTTTCTCCTTGTCTCAGCCATCCAGTGTCGTGTTGGAAGAGGACCATAAGGTAGAGAATTCCTGCACCATTGCAAACAGTAAGGAAGCCTTTAGTGTAAGTTTGGACATTTTATTTTTGAACTCTACAGATGCATGATTCCTATCCAGTATAAGTTGGGTGGCATTTAAATGCTCAAGTGCACAGTTGTGTGTTTTCATATGGTCTCGGCATTCTCTTATTAGGAAGGATAACTGTTGCATTGTGAGTGGGGCGCTGCAGACATTCTTTAAGAAAGCTTATTTTTGTCCTCACCACCTCTTCATGTTTATCTTCAAGAACTGAACTTGTGGATGGGTGAGCTACTGTGTCAAATGGCACGTGTGAATTGTAACACTGACCAAATCCACAGGTGGCTAAAAAGCAGAAGCAGAACAGGCGTGAGCACCTGTAGGCAGACAGTACCTTTTAGTCCAGTGTCAGTACATGATTTTGCAGCTTACAGTACTTTAACAAGAGTACTATAGTCCTGGATCCTACTAAAGACAGACTAGCTTGCAAGTTTAGGGCCTGTTATTCACTGTCAGTGTACCTCAGATTTAAAGACAAACTTTTTTGAAAACTTTTATAAGTCATGTCACATTTCTACAAGTAGAACGAAGGTTGTCAGAGGTCACCCTTTAAGAGTGCCAAGGGGCAGAATTTGGATGAATGACTGAATGGAGTACCAGGAGGTGCATCTCCAGGCATCTTTTTGAAAGCTGCACTGAGTGTGGCTCATTGTAGGGCATTTGCCTGGCACATAGGAGGCCCTGGACCAAATGCCTAGGACTGGGAAAAAAGGAAAATTTAAACTTCTAAAAAGGAAATAGTGTCTTATTTTCAAAAAGTGACTTCCATGTTCCTGGAACCTAGAGGCTAGGATACTACCAGGATTCCTTCCTTAAAGAAGATTTTGAATTGAACTTAGTAACTCTTCATTTCTCTTCCAGCTTTGAAGCTTAGATATATAAAGTGACACATACATAGAAATTGGGAGTTTGTTATATTAATTTAGCCCTTTAATAAATGCTGTGCTAATTATTTAGTGGGTGCTGTTTTGTCCAAGGCATCATTCTAAATTCCATGGACACAGCGACGAAGAAAAATGGCAAAGTCCTGGCTCTTTCTTAGTCACATTCTAGTGATAGAAAGCAGTGTCTTCAGAAGAGTGAAACAGGGTGAGGAGTTTGAATGTCTGTGAGGTGGTGGATCGTACAGCGAGCATTCAGTGGTGGCCATGGAGCCCAGGACTGGATGAATTGGGGAATTCATCCAGAATTGCTGAGGCTGCGTGTGAGTGAGGAGCACCTCAGACAGCAGAGAAAGGAAGTGGAAGCCAGGGGCGGAAGCCAGTACTACCTGTAGTTGCTGGCACTGAGGGATGGCTCGTGGTAGTTGTTGCTCCAAATGCACTGTTACTGTTCCTGTTCCACGGCAGGGCAGTAGAGATGGAAAGCTAGAAAATCACCAGTGGGCCAGCGAAGAAACAAAGTGTGAAGCCAGGGTCACAGCCTCCATAACCTTCTAGGCTGTTGCAGGGCTCGTACATGGTGAACTATATTCTGAGTAAGGGTAAGAGCCACTGGAAGGTTTAAGTAGAAACATGACGTGCTGTGGCTTGGACGTATTACCATTATTATTACTGATTTTTCAAGACGTTACCTTGCTATGTAGTTTAGGCTGCCCTTGAACTCACTACATAGCCCAGGCTGGCCTCATGGCAGTCCTTCTGCCTCAGCCTCTCAAGTGCTGGATTACAGGTGTGTGCTACCACACCCAGTGTGATTTGAATGTTGAAAAGAGCTAGATTCTGTGTGGAAGATAGTAGTTGGTTATGTACAGAAAATGAAAATCATTCAGAAGCTATTATGTTAATCTTAGGTAAGAGGAAATGATAGCTCAGACCAGGGTGACAGTGATAGTGGTGCGGCGTGGGCGGAACTGGATGTGGTTGGAAAGAATTACTTAAATGTGCTGATGAATTGGATGCAGAGTATGAGACCGAGAGGGTTCAGAATGACACAGGTTTTAGCTGGGCGTTGTCACACATTCCTATAATCACAGCTCTGGGAGGCTGAGGCTGGAGAATTGCTGTGAATTTGAGGCCAGCTTGAGCAGCTTAGTGAAACCTGTCTCAAAATAAATAAAAAATAAAGGATTAGAGATGTAGCTCAGTGTGAAGACCCTAAAAGAATGACACAGTGTTTGGCCCAAATAGCCGAGTAGCGTCACTGCCTTTTATGTGATGAGAACAGTGGAAAGGAGCGGTCTGGCATGAGCCACGGGCGGGTGCACTGTCAGGTGGGTGCTCCCACCTGCTGGGCTAGAGCGCAGGCGGGAATGGAGCTGCTGTCCTGTGGTGCTCAGCAAACGGTCACATTCATGCCCTGGGGCTGGGAGCAGAGGCTAAAGACGGCCCGGTGGGACAGGACGGCCCTGTGGCCTGCCCGTGTGTCGGAACCAACCTCAAACTGAAGGCTGAGGTCTGGCTGTGAGGTAGGAAGAGAACCCAGAGGCGGTGTCGTGGAAGCCACGGCAGGACGCGTCCCTGGGAGCAGGAAAAATTGCTCTGTCTACTGTTCTGTCAGGCGGAGCGAGGTGAAAATCAACAGCTGCTCCTTGGATTTGGCTGTGTAGGGTCTGGCCAAGCCTCTAGGTAACTGGGTTGGAGACAGCCTTGCCTTACGGGGGACAGTGGAGAGAATGGCAGGGCCATGTTTTTTGTTTTCGTTTTTGTTTTGAATACGGAATACGTCACGCATTTGCGTGTCATCCTGTGCAGGGCCCTGCTAATCTTCCTGTGTCGTCCCAGTTTTTGTATCTGTGATGTTGAAGCGAGCACGAGGCCAAGTTTTTAAAAACAAGCCCGATGTTCTAGATAGAAGAAACTGGAAAGAATTAGATGCGGTAGTGTGTGCCCGTGACCTCAGCTGCTCACGAGCTCGGCAAGAGAATCACAAGTCAGGGCTAACATCTGTGATTCAGTGAAATCCTATCCCAAAATAAAAGGGCCAGCTACCGGGCCGAAAGACGCGTGCTTGTAATCGCAGCATTCTGGGAGGCTGAGGCAGGAGAATTGCAAGTTTTAATTGCAGCTTGGATAATTTAGCCATTTAGTGAGACCATGTCTCAAAAGACAGGACGGTTGGGGATGCTGCTCAGTGTAAAGGTCCTGGATTAAATCCTCAGTAACACACATAAAGCACTTGTCTAGAATTCATAAGACCCTGAGTTCAATCCCTGGTACTGCAGAAAGAGAGAGGTACTAAAAACGAAACCTCAGTCAGATCCTGGAATAATCTGTAAAAGGCATTTAGGGGACAGTTGGGGATTAGCTATGGATGATACCAGAGAGTTTTTGATTTTGATAGTTGTGGCCATAGTTTTGTGATTTGTAAAAGATTGCTGTCATGTCATGAGGCTCACACTGAAGTGTTTAGGGTTGAAATACCTACAGCTGACTTCCGGATGGCTAAGTCAGATATGTGTTTGTACAAAGAGGGACATGCACAGAAATGTAACAGGTTAACAGTTGTCAACCCTGGGTGACAGGTGCTCAGGTATTCACTTTACCCTTTTTCCAACTTGTCTTTATACAATTTCTCCAAAAGTTTGGAGGGAAACGGAAAGAGTAAACAGAAACAAAGGAAATGAAAACAGTAAACGTAGACTCTTAAGGGTCTTACTTCGAGGAAATGGAATACTGGAGGAATGTGTGAGTCAAGATTTTTATTTTTTGTTTGAGAGAGCAACTGATAGTGGATCCAGTACAGAAGGAAAACTCAGATGTAGCTTTTACTTACATGTTAAAATCTAGGTCCTTTAACTAGGGAGTTAAATTATTTCTAATAATTTCATCCAAAAATAAGTTGTTAAAACAAGTATTCATAGTTTTACATTATTTAATGTCTTTTTTTTTTCTGCTTAAATAGCAATATTTTTTGACTTGTTTTCTGCAGGTTGTAGGAAGTGTCCTGTATTTTACTAATTTTTGCCTTGATAAATTGGGGCAACCGCTTCTAAATGAAAACCCTCAGCTTACCGAAGGATGGGAAATACCCAAGTATCCTACATAGTGAATGAAGATCTTTTATGCATCTTGCCACTAAGTTCACCTTTTTAAAAAGTTTACCAAATTTTGCAGACTTTGATAACTATTCCTTAATAAAACTCACTAAAGGTACCAGCAAGTCTTCAGCCACATTGTTTCTCTAGAAGGGCAAGAGATACAAGTAAAGGCAAAAAGGTTTGTGTGGGGAGTTGTTTTGTTGTATTGTTTTTTTTTTTTTAATACCGAAAACCATAATCTCTTTTAGCTTAAAAAGTTAATACTTTTATTGCTGGTTTACTGTAAAGTAAATGACAGACTGAGTTGAAATTCCAACATCTGGACATGTATTACATGTCCGAACCAGTCGTGTGTTTTTTGGAATTCATTGGTTCACACCTAAAATGTCCGGGAGGGTGGAAAGAAGTGATCATTGCTGTCCGTGTAACTGCTGTCTTCTAACCATCTGCCTTCTTTCTGTGTTACCTAATGGAGACATGATCTGTGCACCATAGTTGTGTTTTTAACCCCCGAAAAACTCAAAAGAGGTAGCAGATCAGTCAGGGACAGAATGGTTCTTGGTTAAAAGACCGCACAGTGCTGTTTGTTTCAATCACTAAGGACCGGGGCAATGTCTGTGGACTCCTGTTGCAGATTATAGTGATCTGTGATCCTCTTGCTTTCTTGTCTCTCTGATACTTTGCTGTCATATAGAATCTATAGATTTGCTTTTATGTTTTCATTTACATTATGAAAATCTTTGTTTGTTTTATCACATAGGCCAAAGCCTCATTGTTTCAATTGTGGCTCTGAAGAACATCAAATGAAAGATTGCCCAATGGTAAATTTCTCTCCTATAAAAAATGTCTTTGAACCAGAGCTTGTGTTTTATACATTTACAGAACTGTGCAAAGTGAAGAAACTTGTGTTACTCTCCTATTGTCCTCTGACCTGAAATCTTTAGGAATTTGTATGTGTTTTAAGACATTAGTTTTACAAAAAAAAAAAAACACTATAGTACTATCTGTATTTGAGATGAATAAAAAATCATGAGTTAATTTTTGTACAGATTATTCTAAAAGCTTGAGTTTAAATTACAACATTGAGGGCCGGAATTTAGCTCAGTGGTTCCTATACCTGCCTTGCAAGTGCAAGGTCCCTAGTTCATTCCCCAGTAACCACATACAACAACGCTGGGCGTGGCGGCTCACGCCTGTAATCCCAGCACCCGGCAGGCAGAGACAGGAGGATTGCTGTGAGTTCAAGGCTAGCCTATGCTATGTAGTGAGTTTCAGGGCCAGCCATAACTACAAAGTGAGACCCTGTCTCAAAAAACTAAAAAAAGAAAATTAAGGAAATTAGAGTGACTACTTCTCCTCTTGCTCACTTTTCAAAAATACCTGTTTCCTGTTATGAGGGTCTTATATATTGAAAGGAAAAACAGCAAACTGAAACAGTTCACTTACCTAAAAGAGAAGTGATTATTTTTAATTTCTGAGATGCCTCTAAATTGCTAATGCTGTTCTTTTTAAACACATAATTTAGCCCCGAAATGCTGCTCGGATAAGTGAAAAGAGAAAAGAGTACATGGATGCCTGCAACGAGGCAAACAATCAGAGTTTTCAGCAGCGATACCATGCAGAAGAAGTCGAAGAAAGATTCGGGAGATTCAAGCCGGGTGTTATCAGGTACTGCCTTCACATTACCACAGGCTGTCATTTTTATTTCCTTTGTGTTCCAAGTGTTCTGTGGCTCTCCAGGATAGCTCTCATGAGGGAAGTGTGCTTTCACAAGGCCAGTACTGAACTTTTAACCCTGCGTGCTAGGCACCGTGTTCCAGGCTGTGGAAATGAGACTGAAATACTCTACAACAGAGAACACTGTGTGTTCTCAGGCAACTGGGGTCCAGTTACTTTTCCTTTTATTTTTATGTAGTGAGGAGCTTCAGGATGCTCTGGGGGTGACGGACAAGAGTCTCCCCCCTTTTATCTATCGGATGCGCCAGCTAGGATACCCACCAGGGTGGCTCAAGGAGGCTGAGTTGGAGAATTCAGGGCTTGCCCTCTACGATGGAAAAGGTGTAGTATGTTAGGTTATTAAACTCACCTCGACTGTTACCTGTTGGGTTTTTGTTTTACTTTGTTTTTTTAGTGTATTCACTTGACTCAAGATTCTTTGGTCAAAAGGTGGTAGGTGACAGTCTCTTAAATCTCTTTCCATCTATCATCCCTTCCCTTTTTAAATTATTTTTTTCTATATTTATTGAGACAGAGTCTCACTTTGTACCCCAAGCTGGCTTTGAACTCACAATGTAGCCCAGGCTGCCCTTGAACTCAAGACAAGCCTGCCTCTGCCTCCCAAGTGCTGGGAGTTTAGGCGTGCACCACTGCGGCCGGCTCCTTCCTTTTTAAAACAATGCTGTGGGGCTGGGGAGTTAGCTCAGTGGTTCCGGCGCCTGTCTTGCAAGCGCAAGGGCCCGGGTTCAATCCCTGGTAACCACATAACAATACTGGGCTTGGAGACTCAACACCCAGCAGCAATCAGTACCACATACCACAGTGCCGGGCGTGGTGGCTCACGCCTGTCATCCCAGCACTCGGGAGGCAGAGGCAGGAGGATTGCTGTAATGTGAGTTTGAGGCTGAGCTCAGGGCCAGCCTGAAGTACAAAGCGAGACCCTGTCTCAAAAAAAAAAAAACCAAACAATGCTGTGACTGACCTCAGAGAGTTTTGGGAATTTTGCTGCTGCACCCCTGAAGTGGTGTTCATCTGGTTCCTTTGTCTCCATATTTATTTCCTGTAAATTTTTTTTCAGTACCAGAGATTGAACTCATGACTTTGTATTTGCAAGGCAGGTGGCAGCCCCAATGAGCTAAATCCCTGGATTTTTTTTTTCCAAATTTCCTATAAATTATAATGGAATTAGTCACGAGAGACCACTACCAGTATCTGTTAATTAATGATTAATTAATTACAGAAGGCTAATTCTCATTATTTCTCAGCTTATTAGCTAGAATACATAAAGAAAATTGCCATAAATTATTTGGTAACTTTAACTAAATTGACTTTAACTACTTGTTATAGAACAAGTAAAATAAATGCTTAATTTATTTAGTAGTTTTCAAAATTAAATAAAGCTGTTCACAAAGAATCCCTCAAAGACTCCTCATCTATAGAAGATTTTTTGGGGGTACCAGGGATCAAACTCAGGGGCTTGTGCTTGCCAGGTGGGTGCAGCACCATGGAGCTACATCCCTACTCTACCTCTTTGTTTCACAAAGATCATCTGAATTATTATTTGTAAACATAAAGCACTATCTGAAAAAGAAGTACTATGTGGTACATAATAAACACTACATAAATGTTTATTTAAAAAAACCCACCAGAGTCAAAATTAAACAAATTGTAATATTATTACTAAATAGACCTTTTTTTGAGACAAGGTCTTGCTGTGTATTGCAGGCTGGTTTTGAACTCCCTTGTGGCAGTCCTGTCTCTGCCTTCCTAGTATTGAGATTATAGGAGTGCATTACCACATCTGGCTCAAAAAAGACTTTTAAGCAACCTATAGAAGTACTAGAGCTTCCAAGATTTTAAATGTTTGGGTTTATCACAGTAAAGTACCCACATTGTTTCAGAATTCTAATGGCTTAGAAAAATCACAGTTGAAGTCACTCCCACACTAACTCTGTTGAAGTGGGTGTAAGCACTTCCCAGGTGTACTTTTGTTTGGAAAAGGATACATAGGAGTATTCTAGCAATATTGACATTTTGGATGATCTATAATAGATGATGCTGATGGAGAAACAGAAGTTGGAGAAATACAGCAGAATAAAAGTGTCACTTACGATCTCTCGAAGTTGATAAACTATCCAGGTTTTAATATATCGACTCCCAGAGGAATTCCAGACGTAAGTATATATATTGTTTTCCTCTGGAATGTAACAATGTGTTGAAAATGACAGGGTTAACCTATATTGTGGTTGTTACTGTATATAAAGAAGGAAGTTTGTCATGTTCAAGCCCCTGGCACTCATCCCCAGTACTAACAAAAACGAGAGCCCTGCATGGTAGTACATGCCTGTAGACTGAGACAGAAGATTGCAAATTTGAGCCCAGGGTGGGCAGTGTAGCAAGACCTGTCTCAAACGTTTTTTACCTTTTTTTGAGACAGGGTCTCACTTTGTAATTCAGGCTGGTCCTGAACTCAGCCTCGAACTCAGAACAATCCTGCCTCTGCCTCCCGAGTGCTGGGATTACAGGCATGAGCTAGCCTGCCTGGCACTGTGATATGTGGTACTGATTGCTGGTGGGCGTGAGTCACCACACCTGGCATTGTTGTATGTGGTTACCAGGAATCGAACCAGGGCCTTTGTGCTTGCAAGGCAGGCACCAGAACCACTGAGCTAAATCCTCGACCCTCAAAAAATTTTTTAAAAGCAGTTTATATAAAATCTGGGCCAAGGATTTACCTTAGTGGTTCCAGTGCCTGCCTGACATGCATAAGGACCCAAGTTCGATCACCAGTACTGCCTGGAGGCAGGCTGGGGGCCTGGGCAGGTATCAGTGGCACAACATCTTTCTGACAAGCACAAGGACATGAGTTTGATCCTCACTACAAAGAAAGGGAAGAAACCAAAGACCTGAGCTTAGAGTGTAATGAGCAGAGTACTCAGCTCTTTCAGAACATTATATAACTGGTTTAGGACCCTAATACCTGATGAAAACCATCCTTGCTTCTCGAGGAGGATCCGAGTACCAGGCTCCATCAGCGCCTGCTGGGGCTCAGTAGAATACCGAGGCTTGCTGGACATGGGGTGGTGCACCCCTCTAATTCCTGCACTTTGGGAATGGAGGCAGGAGGATCCCCAAGAGTTTGAGGCCAGGCTGGGCCTACATAGCAAGACTAATTAAAAAATGAAAGAGTGCCGGGGATTTAGCTCTGTGGTTCTGGTGCCTGCCTTGCAGGTACAAGGTGCTAGGTTCGAAGCCTGGTAACCACACACCACAGTGCCGGACGTGGTGGCTCACGCCTGTAATCCCCGCATTCGAGAGACAGAAACAGAAGGATTGCTGGGTTTGAGGCTGAGTTCAGGACCAGCCTGAACTACAAAGCAAGATCCTGTCTCAAAAAATAAATTAAAAATTAAAGAAAAAAAGAAAACGTCCACCTTTAGACCTGATTGGCTTTGAATCTGGAGTCCATTTACTCCCTGTGAGCACAGAGTGTGGTACTGGAGAGGAGCAAGAAGCAATATGGATCCTTAGAGATCAGTATGAGTACTGTGTGCTGTGGGAGGGCAGGAGCAGAAGATTGAAAGCTCAGCAGAAGGGTGGAAGGAGCACTGAGCCATCTGTGGGCAGAGACGAGAGCCAGGCCGGCGGGAAGAGGGGCTGTCGGTCCTGCCTGCAGCTGCCTGCAGTAGGTGAGATGTTTTTAGCTGAGTGCTTCCGTTCAGTACCTTTGTAGTATTCAGTTCTGATCATTTTGTAAGCATTTTTTGTATTCTTTGGCACACAGCTATTTTCCTTAGTCTCCAGTAAAGGAAAAGTTACCTACGAAGCAGATACGTAATTTGAGGCCCCCACTCTAATAATGTCTTTGGGCAAAATCCCACAAGATGTTTTCGAAGTGTAACGTTTTCATCCTCTTTTCCTCATAGGAATGGAGGATGTTTGGTTCCATACCAATGCAGGCCTGTCAACAGAAGGATGTATTTGCCAGCTATCTATCTTCTAACTTCCAGGCGGTAAGTAGACTCCATGGGTGTGGTCTCAAACCTCTGTGGTCTTTTCTTGCTCTATCTCTAACGCAGTGTTAGTAATGACTCAAACCTCAGTCGCCTTGCCGTCTCCAGACCGGCCCTGTGCAGCGCTTTTTGGCACTGGCTACTGTTTAATCTACTGGCTGTCCTCTCACTGTGCTCGCCCTGGTCACTTCTGCAGCCCAGCATGAAGTCCAGCAGCAAGCGTTCCTCATCGCAGTCCAGCTGTGGTAGCCCGAAGAAGCAGAGGAAGGAAGGCAGCTCTGCAGCCTCGCCTGCCGACATGGAGCTTGACTCAGGTAGGCCTCACTGCATGCTGTGAGCTGCATGCCAGCAGGAAGGGTGACCCGCCTTTGTTCTCAGGCATGGGGCATCCTCGCCGGCTCTCAGTGTCAACTTAGCAATGCCCAGTTGGAGCCCCCCTTGGGATGAGAGCCATCAAGCCAGCCAGCTGAACCCCTGAATTCTGTATTTGCATGCACACAGCAGTGCTTTTTCTAGATGCCACTCTCATTGGAGAAGGGCTCTGGCATAGTGGTGGGAAACCTGTACCCCTGGGGTACTCCTGTCTTTAGAAGAGAAAGCAAAGCTTTGCAAATGCCTTTCCAGTTGAATTAATCGCAAGCCACCACCATGCTTGGCAGGACCTTGCCAGAACGATTGAACTAAATCCCTAGTGCACAAGATCATGTCTTTAAAAAAACAAAAAGTAAAAATGTCAGGGATGTAGCTCAGTGGCATTGGACCATTGGACCAGCCTGGCAAGCACAAGGTCCTAAGTCAATCCCTAGTACCATCCCCAAAAACATTATTTCCCAGCAAGCTTCCAGGTTGCTTCCTGCCATTTTTTTCTGTCGGCCACAGTGGTCCTGGGTGCCCTACTAGTAATGTCCACCACCGGGGCTTCTTCTTTTCCTGAGGCCTAGAACCTCATTTTTGCCTCTGGTCTCTCTTCTACAAAGGCCAGGGAGTTAACGGAACAGAATTGTCATGACCTTTGCCACAGACCAGTGAAACTGCAAGCAAACCACTCTAAAACCCTTAGCAGGTGTCCCACGTTACACTTTCCAACTCAGCTCTTCTCCCTGTACGAGAGACCACAGCCCAAGGGCCGGGATGTACTCAGGGGTGGAGGAGCTGTGCTAGTTGAAGAACTCAGCTTTACCCAATAAAGAAAAAGCCAGGAGCAGAGGCTGAAGACTGCAGTCTCAGATTTTAGGGAGGCTGAGGTAGGAGAGTCAGAAATTAAGGGCCAGGGATTTAGCTCAGTAGCTCCGGTGCAAGGGCTCAAGTTTGATTCCTGGTAACCACGGACCACAACGCCGAGTGCAGTGGCTCACTCCCGTAAGCCCAGCACTCGGGAGGCAGAGGCAGGAGGACTGCTGTGCGTTGGAGGCTGGCCTGGGCTATATAGTGAGTTCAGGGCCAGCCTGAACAACAAGCCAGACCCTGTATCAAAAAAAAAAGAAGTTGAAACCCAGACAGGCCGGTTCAGAGCGATCCAGTCTCAAACATGTAAAAGGGGTGAGAGATGTAGCCCAGCACTCCTTGGGCTCAGTACCCTTTAACACGTTGACGATGGGCCCGTATTCATGTCTCTCCTCTGGGCGGCTCTAATTTCATTTTACAAGTAGATAAAAAAAGTGATTAGATCCGTTTGTCTCACCAGTGGTTTGAGTGCCTGATGAGACAGTGGTGCATGTCCCACACCGTGTTTAAGCCATGGAAACATGTTTTTTGTTTTTTGTTCTAAAAAGAAACCCAGCCAAGATGAGCCATCGTTTTCTGGGTGAGGGCAGGGATGATGCCTGGGCCTCCGGGTGCCGGCTCTCAGTGTCACCTGTGTCTTCACTGTCTTCCTCACCCATGGTGCAGTGGGAGGAAGACAGGCACCTGTGCTTGCTGTGCCACCTGAGACGTGATGGCCGTCTCTCAGAGTCTGGGATGTGGCCGTGGCTGCCCTGGCCCCCGTTCACCTTCTTCATTTGTCTCTTTCTACTCTGAAACTTTATTGGTTGATGTCATTTATGTTGTAAGTGAGGTGGATACCATGTCTCGGACCTGTGGGGTCTGGTGATTACCTTCGTAATTATGAAATGTAGCTACTGAAAGGCCTTTTCCTATTCATTGTAACAGTCATAGGTTAGTTATGTTTACTGAGATTTTTTCTTGCACATGCTTGGCAAGCACTATACCACTGAACTACCGCTAACACTGAAACCCCTCAGACTTTTTTTTTTGAGACAGATCTCAGTGTTTCCTATGCTAGTGTCAAATTTGTTATCCTCCTGCCTCAGCCTTCCAAGTAACTGGGATTATAGCTGTGTACTACTATGCCCAGCCCTAACTTCTTAAAAGCAAATCCTCATATATTGTCTAAGAAATCATTTACTGCCAGGCATGGTGGTTTATGCCTGTAATCTCAGCACTTGGGAGGCTGAGGCAGGAGGATTGCCTTGAGTTTGAGACCAGCCTAGGTGGGATATACAGTGAGTTCAAGAATATCCTGGACTACATAGTGAAACCTTGTATCCAAAATAAAACAAAAATGCTTACCTCCAGGCATGCTGGCACATATCTGTGCTAGATCCAGCTAGTTGGGAAGCTGAGTCAAGAGGATCACTCAGGCTCATGATTTCAACTCTAAGATATAGCTCACTACAAAGGCTCTAGATTCAATTCCTAGTACTACCATACAAATAACTAAATTACAGGGTACCTTGGTTCCTGAATTCAGTTCTGTCTGTGATTCTGGTTGGAAACTGAACTGAATGAGAATTGAATTAAATTTCCCCCTAAGGTCAGCATTGAAGTGAAATTGAATTTGATTTGGTTCTAGTCCGGCCTGGTTTGCAGTCAGAGTCATGGGAGGAATCAAGCTCAGGAACCAGGGGTAGTACTGTGTGTGCATCATCAACTCTACTGCGGACACTTCGCTCTGCAGGGTGTCAGCACTGCCTTTTAGCTTTGAACTATAGAACAGCACTGATGTTTGTTTGGATTTTTTGTGTACTTTTTAGCTCTTGCTTCCTCTTCTCACTCTGCTCTTGAGTTAATTTTTTGTTGTTTTTTTTCTTTTCTTTACGTGGTGCTCAGGATTGAATGCAGGGCCTTTACACTGAGCTGCATCCTCACCCATACCCCCGTTTTTGGTAACAAGGTCTTGTTGACTTACTAACTTGCCCAAACTGCCTTAAGATTTGCCATCATCCTGCCTCAGCCTCCCAGAGTGCCGGGCTCATGCTAGCTTATTAAAATCTAAGTGGCAATGTTATTCTTGCAAATGTCATTCGTTGTGCAGTGAAATTGAGGTTAGTTTTACATATCTTTAAAACCTATAGTGTTGGGCTAGGGATGTAGGTCAGTGGTGCTGCACCTTCCTGGCAAGTTCAAGGTTCCCAGTACCAATAAATAAATAATTAAACCCTACAGTGTTTTTTTGTTTTATTTTTGATTGTCCCAGGGATGAAACTCAATCCTTTGTTCTTGCAAGGTAGGTGCAGTACCCACTGAGCTAAATTGGCAGCCCGGTCCCACAGTGCTGTAAACCCCGCTGCTAGACCCTAGGACTGAAAGATGCGTAAGACAGGGCCGCCCCATTTGCCGTTGTCACCTAGGGACTGTGGGTGTGTGTGTGGCCACGGTGGTAGAAATGCAGAGGCCTGCCATGGCAGCCGACATGCTCTCGCCCAGAGCTGACCACAGACCATGTACTGTGGTGCCCCTGGAGACCGCAACCCTGGGCCCCGCCAGAGGGCAGTGAGGTGCCGGCTGAGGACCCCAGGAGGTGGGAAGTCAGGGGCTCCACCTGCGGGGTACAGGGGCTCTGGGCAGCTGCCTGGCTGGGTTTGAGAAGGATGGGGAGCTGCGGCCTGAAGGGTGGGTGCGCTGTGGAAACCGGTGCAGCCTTGGGATGGGACAGGGGGTGTGGCGGCGCCCAGGCCTGGGGTGGCAGAGGACAGTGTGCGCCCAGTGGGTGGGCGGGGCGGCTGTGCCAGTGAGACTGGAGCGGCTGGATCGGGGAAAGTGTGTGTAGGGACTGCACAGCCGGTCTCCGGTAGAAGAGGGGCGCCCGAGTTGGGGGGTACTTGGCAGACGTGTCGTCCCCCTAACGTGTCTCCGCCCGCAGATGTGGAGGTGGCCCAGGGCCCCCAGGCCACCGGTGCCTTCCAGTTCCAGCCGCCGCTGCCCCGCGGGACCCCGCCGCCAGTCTTCGTGCCCCCGCTGCCCAAGGGCACCCCGCCGCTCACGCCAGGCGCCTCGCCGCAGCCGCGGGGCCCGGCCGTGGACGAGGACGCGCTAACGCTGGAGGAGCTGGAGGAGCAGCAGCGCCAAATCTGGGCCGCCCTGGCGCAGGCCGAGGGCGCCGCCAGCGACTCCGACCCGCCAGCGGACACGCCGCCCGCCCAGACCTCGGGCGCCTCCTCGCCCGGTGCTCGCGAGCCCGACCTGCCGGTCCCGGAGCGGAGGGCCGCAGAGGAGCCGGCAGCGCCCGCGCCTGGGCCGGAGACCGAGCCCACGGACGCGGGGCCGCCCTCGAGTCCAGCCCTGGAGGCCGCGGCCACACCGCCATCCCCGAAGGAGGAGGAGTGGCCGGCGGGGGCAGAGCCCGGGGCTGCCCCGCTGGGCAATGGCACTGTCGGGCCACACTGCGACGGGAGCGACGCGGGAGGTGTGAGCAACGGGGGAGGCACGAGCAACGGGGGTGTCACGCCGCCGCTGCGCAGGGACCCCGGGGCCCCGCCGGCCGCGCCGCTGCCCAGCCCCGTCCCGGACATGAGCAAGTTCGCCATGGGGATCACGCCCTTCGAATTCGAGAACATGGCCGAGTCGACTGGCATGTACCTCAGGATCCGCAGCCTGCTCAAGAACTCGCCACGCAACCAGCAGAAGAACAAGAAGTCGCCGGAGTGAGCTGCCAGGAGGGAGCAGCCGCCCCGCGCTGCCTGACCTCCGCCGTGCCCCAGGAGCCCTGCCCCGCGTTTACACCGCGCCCGGGATGGAAAGGGGGGGCTGGTTTGCTCCATTTTATTCAGTGACTACGAGGGGGTCCTGGCGTAAATTTAAGGTTTTTTGGATTCTGGGTGTCCCTCGAGTGACGTTTTTTATGTCTTTTGTACATTATTTTCCCTTTATACATTTTGCTAATTATCCTGTATATAAGTTTAATATATCACTTTTTAAAGAAAAAAAATCTAGCCATTTTAAATTCATATCTCAATCTCCTGACAACCAAATGAAAAAAATCAGGGATAAGCAGCTATATTCCATTTGGGATATTTCTGTAAGATTTATAGGCATCAATTTTAACAATACTTTCAGTTTTTTGTATCTTCACTCTTCAGACATAAGCTTACTATACAGGTTTGGGTACAGAAGTTTAATAAATTAATTTCCTCACATATAATGTAAAAAAAATACATAGTTACATTTTTACCGTTAAGTTTGAAAGAAAATTGTGTTTGCAAAAATTACAGAAGAAGAAAATTGGAAGTTTAGATATATTCATTGGACTTAGAAACAGTGGAATCTTTTAAAGTTATTATTTTTTTTAAAAATGGAGAACTAGCCTTTATTTAAAAATAATATTCTGAATTTGAACTCATAGTATTACAAACAAGTTGATGGATTTTTCTTCTGTTTCAGTTATTTGCTTGTGTTTTTTTGTCTTTGAGACAGGGTCTCTATGTAGTTCAGGCTGGCCTGGAACTCACAGCGATCCAGCTGCAGTCTGCTGGACTGAAGGGATTGCAGGCTTGCACAACCACACTCATCTCTGATTGCTTTTAAGGGTCAGATATATAAGATAAAGCTGAAACTAATTTTTTCTTTATGTGAAATGCTATCATATCTTTATACTTGGGCAAGTTCATGACAATAAACAGATGATCTTGGAGTCTCATTTATTGTTATTCTGCTCCAAAGCCAACAGAGGGAGCAAAATAGAAACAGAATTTTTGAGAACTTGAATCATCCCATTTACTGCTCCATAAACAAAGGAAAGAAAATTATATGAAAGGCAAAATTAACTTTAAGGGCCTCATAGAACATTAGAATAAAATATTAAACATTTGGGCTTTTTTTTTTTTCTCTTGGATTTAAGTACACAATAAAGATAATCCTCAGTAGAGTAGCGTTTTACCTACATGAGTTTCCTCAGCATTTTCTGTCAGTTAAACACTACCAAGGGAAGAAAAGAGTAGCTGGCACACAGGCTCCAGGGCTTGCCAGTGTTTAAAATGTGGTTCATAGAGGGGTGTGGTCACCCACACCTGTAACCCCAGCAGAGGCGGAGGTAGAAAGGTCACCAGTTCAGAGCCAGCCTGGTCTACTCAGTGAGTTCAAGGACAGCCTGAACTACAGCTGTTGCTTTTGCTGAAACAGCGACCCTGGCTTGTCACAACCTCCCAGGTAGCTGGGATTATGCATATGTGCCACCATGCTTAACCTGAGTGATTTCTGTGATATGTGGTACTGGGGCTTGAACTCGGACCTTATGCTTGCTTGCAAGGCAGGCATCAGAACCCCTGAGCTAAATCCCTGGCTCTTCCCCTGAGTGATTTTAATGATGATAAACCCTAAAACAATCCAGAGTGGGCCATGGATTTAGCTCTGGTTCCAGCGCCTGGCTTGTCTTGCAAGCACAAGGACCCAGGTTCGATCCCCGGTAACCACATACAATACTGGGTGTAGAGACTCACCCCAGCAGCAATCAGCACCACATTCCACAGTGCCGGGTGTGGTGGCTCACGCCTGTCATCCCAGCACTCGGGAGGCAGAGGCAGGAGGATTGCTGTGATGTGAGTTTGAGGCTGAGCTCAGGGCCAGCCTCAACTACAAAGCGAGACCGTCTCAAAAAAACAAAACAAAAAATCCAGGGTGAATTGAAATGAGATCATTGACGGTGAGCCTAGGTATGAATAGGTTACTGTTGTCTTACTTAGGAGGTGCCCGTCTTGAAACAGACCCGCCCGTGTATCTGGGCACTTCAGCTTGCTGCTGCCTGAGCCGTGAGGAGCACCAGCCCTTCAGGATGACTCAGCAGGGTGGGGACAGAATGGGGCCTTTGCCTGGGAGAGCCGGAATGCGCCTTGTGACACAGATGGTGAAGCAAGGCCAGCTCTTTGTCATCGCCTTCCCAGGTAAGCAAAAGATGGCCACTCCCTCCCCGAACATGAAGGACCCATTTCTCCCAGTCTTCATAAAGTCTGCCTTTCCCCTGCGGCCAGAGTGCCATCTTTCTTTTGACCAGAGGCTGGCGCTTGCTGGTTTTATTCTTCAAGTGCATTGCTCGAGTCAGTGAATTTTTTCGCTTTACAAAAGCAATAAAGGTGTTGCGCTGACTTCTGGTATCCTAGTTCCCTGTAGGTCACTCAGTTTCCAAGAAATTTGTTAAAGTGATAACTTTTTTTTTCAGTACTAGGGATTGAACCTAGAGCCTTCACACTGAGTGACATCCCAGCCCTGTATGTCTTACTTTGAGATAGAGTCTCACGAAGTTGCTAAATTGCTGAGGATGGGCTTCATTTTTTTTTTTTTTAAGTTTTTTTGAGATAGAACCTCACTTTGTAGTTCAGGCTGGCCCTGAACTCACTGTAGCCCAGGTGAGCCTCGAATTCTCAGCAATCCTCCTGTTTCTTCCTTCTGAGTGCTAGTATTACAGGCGTGAGCCACCACGCCCAGCGTTGTTATGCGTGGTACCAGGGGTCGAACTCAGGACCTTGCACTTGCCAGGCAGACACTGGAACCACTGAGCTAAATCCCCGGCCTTTTTTCTTGTTATTTGTTTTTTGAGACAGAGTCTCACTATGAAGCCCAGGCTATCCTCAAATTTCTGGCAATTCACCTGCCTCAGCCTCCCACGTGTTAGCAATTCAGATGTTCACTACCTCACCCGGAGTGCTAGGATTACAGGCAGTCATACTGGGGAAAACTTGCAGATGTCTTAAAGAAGAATTTAATAAAAAATTTTTTTTTTTTTTTTTAGGTTTTTTGAGACAGGGTCTCGCTTTTTGTGGTTCAGGCTGGCCCTGAGCTCAGCCTCAAACTCACATCACAGCAATCCTCCTGCCTCTGCCTCCCGAGTGCTGGGATTACAGGCGTGAGCCACCACGCCCGGCACTGTGGTATGTGGTACTGGTTGCTGCTGGGTGTGGGTCTCCACACCCAGTATTGTTA